>JAOSBN010060714.1:0-13855 GCA_027563595.1 Erythroxylum suave | reverse complement strand
GGTATCATCATAGTCTACCACACTCCATTTTCCCATTCATGTCAGTGAGGTATTAGATATTTGTGATTGTATTAGACTTGTGTCACACATGACATGTGTGTCTGATATCTTCCGGTATCGAAAGCCTTGCGGGACCGAATGTTGGACTTCTGCTACCTTGGATCAAATTATTTTTAAATTTTAGTACCAATACTGCAGTGTGACTTAACCGGGTTTTCAAACTATTTTAAAATGGCCATACTTGTACTCAATTAATATCTGTCCAAGGGGGAGATTGTTAGACAATTTTAGCCCCAAAGGGCAATTTTGTCATTGTCTTCATTTTTGGACGGATATTAATTGTGATTTTGTTTTAAGTAAATTACCGGTTAAGGAACACAATTTGATCCAATTAAAGGTAATAAGGTGGCCCGATAAATTATCAGGATTAATGGGCCGAAGTCCGGGTGGAAAATGGATCCCTTTCGGTGTAGACTTGGTCCGTATCGGCCTTGTGATGGGGAAGCCCGATATGGAAGTTCAAAAACTATAAATAGGTCTTTTGTGGTTACATTTCATAAGTCACGAGCATTACTGACAGCTCTGACCCATTCTGAGCGCCCATGCATTGTGGAAACCACAGAAAGACCTAGAGTTCGACGCGCTGATCGATTCTCGTATAGGTACCGGGAGCTGAGGAGCAACCAGGAGGGAGAAAAATTCGATCGAAAACAGATGGAGCCCAAAACAGGTATTCTCCATTTTCTCCATTTTTAATCCATTCACGGGTAATCCTGGGTACGTAGTAAAGCCAGCTCTACGCGTTACACTCTACTAATAGCTTATGCTTTCGGAAGAGCTGCGCACCCAGTGATTTATGTCCCAGGTGTGGTGTGCAGGTGGAGACCACTCTGCATGTTTTGCGTGACTGTGATTGCGTGAGACAGGTGTGGGATCAGTTTGTCAAGGCTAGTGAACAGCAAGGCTTCTTTGCTCTCCACCTAAAGGGGTGGTTATTATCAAATTTAGAGCGAGTGCATTAGAGTACAGATTCAAATGATTGGTCCGTCTTGTTTGGGGTCATCTCTTGGCTACTTTGGTGATGGCATAATAATTATGTTTTTTCATAGGGGATTGACATACCTGTCGACGTTCGGCCTTATGTCTGGCGATACTGGAAATAATTTCTCTTTGCTTTTGAGGTTAAACAGAAAACGGGTGCTATTGTAGGCAAGCAAGAGAGCAGATGGGTCCGATGGATACCACTCTTATCTGGTTGGTATAAGTTGAATTGTGATGGAGCTAGACATGCCACTAGTGTGCATGCAGGAGCGCATGCAGGAGCTGGTGGACTTTTACGTGACTCGCAAGGTAGGTGGGTGATGGGTTTTTCGCAGTGTCTGGGACAGTGTTTGGTATTAGAGGCAGAATTACAAGCTATTTGTACGGGCATAGAAATAGCTGGATGAAACCACGTTGCTCGGCTTCACATTGAGACTAACTCGTATGAAGCTTGGCAGCTCCTATCGACTCAGGACTCATTTTGGGCGATTGGAGTGTTGTGGCGTTGCTTTGTGCTTTGCGACTCGTTTTTGGGTGTGCGATTGGATCATGTATTTTGGGAGGCTAATCGTTGTGCGGACTACTTAGCAAAGCATGGTTTATTTTGTAACGAACCTTTAGTTACTTTCTCCTCTCCTTTTAGGGGTCTTTTGCGTTTACATGAGTTTGATAGTTGTTTACTGGATATAACTTGACATTTTGATTGAATGCACTATTTTTTATCAAAAAAAAACTAATGAAGGAAAATTAATAAAACAAGGGTCAACGCTTTGAGTTCACTTATATAGAATTCTAATTATCTAATAAGATTGATTGTCTAGGTTGGAAACATAATTAACCTAAAGTATCTATACCCTATCTCAAAGCACACAGATGTATCCAATTAGGTAATTACTACCTCTCGATATGCAATTTAACTTAATCAAATTTATTAATTACAATTAATCTATTTAGTTATCATAATAGTTTAAGATATTTTTGTTCTCTAATATTAAAGTGTTTATTCTCATAATGCACATATTAAATTTCACCTCTTAATCCTTCATATAATCCTTAAGATTGAATATGTGATGATCAAGAATAAACTCAACAATTGTGAATAAAGAAAATAAACTCAACATAAATAATCACATCAGATATTAATAATCAAGATCTCCATTATAAGCTACGTTCCTAACCTTAATTAGAGTTTCTATTCTCTAAGCATGATAAAATTAAAACATAAATAGATAAATATAAATATAATGGAAAGAATAGTAGAAAAGAATTAGAGAAATTATTATTTTTTCCTTTAATCTTGCTTCCAATTATCCTGCAATGCTAAGAAGAATAAAACTATAAGAATAAGAGTTAAGCATTTGTTAAACACTTTCCAAAAATTTCCTAGATTAAACCTAGTAAGAATAGTTATAGCTAGGGTTACAAAAATAAAGTTATAGAATGTTTAAACTTATGTCCTTATAAATTGTACCTAACAACCAATGATCGACCAACATCAACATCAATAAGGGTTTTATTTTGGAGCTCCTATATATCCTAAAATAGTGTATAATTCAAACCTAACACCAAGTTGTAATCGATGTCAAATTTATTTTATAGCTTTCTTTGTATGCAGATGACAAGTCCCATACACTTTATGTACACTACCATAGTCAATTTTTTTCAACTTCGTAACTTCTTTGAACTTTACTAAAGATAGGGGTCTATCTCCTTGGTATGTTTGATGCCTATTACGCTCTTTTTCACCAACTTCTCCACTTTTCAACATCTGATCATAAAGAAAGTTAGACTAAATTCCATATTTTCTCCATAAGATCATAACCGATAAGACAATGAACAAAATATAGGAAAACATTATATAATCCATATAAAACATGTTATAAAAGTACCATATACCAAGTAATAAAATATATACCTACCACAACTTATATGATAATAGAGAATGTGACCATATTTAAAAATGGAAGGATTGAATAGGCTAATGATTACCTATTTTTCAACTGTACTAAAGATCACCATGTAAGTACACCAGTGATTCTTATAATATAGTCTAGTGAATATGACTGTTGATTCTATAAGGAAAATAAGTTTTAGTGCTAACATCTTCATATTTGCTAATTTAACAAATTAATGATTGATTAAAAGAAAAAGATTAACAAAACTAAAATAACAAACCAAAGTAATAAACAAGAATGGGACAACCAAATGATAATTAAGACTTGATATAGAATTCCCCTAAAACCTTTATATGCCTAAATATATCTTGATTCTTTATAATAAATATTACAAAGTTATAACCAAAATTTATCTCAAAATGTACAACTCTTATTGTTAAGCTAATTTTTTGAAAATTTTTAAGATAAAACTCCTAAGAAATCATTAACTTATTATATGAATTCCATAACAGATTTGACTCTAAACCAGAAGATTTATGTAGTGCTATCTCTAGGATTTCATACAACTTCTTATTATTCATGCTACAATCTATTCGTATACATGATTTCTCAATCAATAGATTGAAATCTAAGATTGAATAAAAAACCAATAAATTTTAATTCAAATATAAAAAGTAATCATGAATAATTCACAAGTAAATATGAGTCTTTTATTAAATCAAATATTCAATTCAAACAAATGGTTCTAGGGTTCATTCCATCTAGATCTATCCCAGTTTATTTTATACTAAAAATAAGAAACTCAATAACAATCAAAATAAAAGAAAAAAAGATCAACGAAATAATTCTCATGGATTTAAATGTGATGGAATCCTCTTTCGTTTCTCTAAAATTACTCCTTTCTTATCTTAAGATGCCTAAATTCAACCCTATAATGTTTTTTAATGATGTGTTTCCATCTAATAACAAAATTTCTTATAAAACCTTTAAAAATTTTAAAGTATCTTAACCAAAATTGGTCTAATATGGACCTCTTTAAGTCTTATATGTTTTTATCAACTCTAAAAAAAAACCTATTTTATGTTAAAATCATTACCAATACAAGTCCTCAACACAAACTAGTACTATAAACACCTTTAAACTTCCATAAAGAATGTGAGTCTATATTTTCCATCATAATTTGTATTCATGTATTTTAATTCCATATTGCTCTAACTTGCACCCCATTGCTTGATTTTGACTCAAATGTTCTTAAATTTATTTATTTATTTATTAATAAGCTACATCAAGGTCTAGAAACAAAATATAAATCAAATTGAGTACCAAATCCTATAAAAAGTATCCAAACACAAGAAAAATTCGCTTAAGAGCATACTACAAGCATAATCTAATTAACACTTACCAAATTGGACGGCCAACATGCCCCCACCCGCCCTCGACTGCTTAAGCATTTGCTTGTCCTTAAACAAATTGAATGGCTCTGTCTTAACTTAACTAAATGTCAACTTTGAAAATGAATTAAAAAATTAACTTGATTAATAAAAACTCTCTATTGTTTATTTAATTACAAAGTTTTAATTGCAAATTTTTCAATTTGCTAGACATTTATCTACTTACACTAAGTTATAAATCAATTTATTTTTACTCCATAATCCTTCAAACTTTAGCTTAATCCATAAAATTCAAGTTAATGCATAAAGTGATCATATATAAGAAAGATGCATCAATTTTCAAGTATTTTTCATAAACTTTATTAAAAGAAAAGAAAATTAATAATTTTAAATTAACATTAGAGCTTTTAGAGGCTTGTTGAAATGCCATCTAGCCTTTTAACATGAAAGTAAACACCTTATTATGAATACTTTTAATTACTCAATTAGGTCATCATTATAAATGACTACTAGCACCACTCTTTAACTTTAACTTTTATTTTACTTAATTTGAAGCCAACGGAGTCAATTTATTTTATTCTCATTTATTCATATAATTTTTTATGGGATATTGAAAATTCTTAAAATTAATTTACTTCTAATTCAATTCTAAGTCTAATTTATAAAAAGTACTATAGTATAAAAAAAGTACTATAAAGCAAATTAAGTATCCAATTTGCTAATGAATAAAATAAAAAACTTGGTCTTCAATGATTATGACTATTTGCCTATTCAAATTAAATCATAAAAACAAACTTATAATAAATTATCTCAATTAGTGTTCTTTCACTGTTAAATATTTTTCCAGAATTATTTCCATTAAGAAAATTATAATAAAATTAATAATCATAAGTCATTAATTCCCTCCCCAAGCTTGACATTGTATATAACATTAAATTATTATAAAATAAGAGAAAAGAATGAAATTAGGATAATTGATATTCTTTTGACAATAAAAGGCTCTATAGTTTCAATACGAGAAGTACGAACTAGTGATGGGTATCATGATCTAATAGTGAATGAATATCAAAAAAGGTTTGAATGTGTGACTTTAAAATTGTTCTTAAATCTAGAAAATGCAAAAAAATTCAAATAATGTAAAATATACTAAAATTAATGTTAAAGGATAAAATAAAAACACTTAAATGTTGGGTTACCTCTTGATAACTACTTCATTATGAGCCTTTTAGTTATAATCCTTACTTAATTTCTAATCATAGGATTATTAGCCCCCAAGTATGGAACGTGTGCTAATAAATACGATAATTTATCTCCTCTTCTTCACTTTATATGATGCAAGTCTCCAATGGATTCTTTATGATTATTCGTTATATAACACGAGAGATTTTAACATCAACCACACTTATGAAGAAGCAACTATCATATTTCTTAAAGGGATATCTTATGGAATTAGATATCATCTAACCTACGTCCTCATCGGCTCATCCCCTAACCTTAAGATTAATCTCCTATTATGCACATCTACTATAGTTTTAGTAAGAGTGAAGAAAGGTTGTGCCAAGATCAAGGGAACCTCTACATTATGCACCATATCCATAATCACAAAATCAAAAGAAAAGATAAACTTATTAGACTCAACCAAAACTTGTTTTATAATGCCCTTATTATAATTATTTGGCCTATCTATTCACTGAACACTCATCTTAGTTTATTTAGGTTACTCATTCCTAATGTCTTAAAAATGTTATATAGAATCAAATAAATAGTAGCTCTTAGGTCCGCTAATGCAATTTTAATTGAAAAATTATCAATATTAAAAAGAACATGAAACTAATTGGATCTTTGATTTTTTGGTATAGCTTGTCTTGCAAGATGATAGAGCACTCCTCACTTAAAGTAACTGTCAACAACTCCTCAAACCTCTTATTACTAGGAAGGAGATCTTTTAAGTAATTAAAATATTTTGGCATATATGAAAGGGCTTCAATAAAAGGAATAATAAAATGCAATTGTTTAAAAAGATCTAAAAACTTATAAACTTTATCTTCCTTTTCTATTTACCTTAAATTTGTTTGGGTACGAAAATTTTGGTTTGCACTTTTTGAACTTTCTTTTGGGCTCCTTGTCTTTCTCCTTGTCTTTCTCCTCATCCTTTTTTTTCTTAGCAATCTCCTTTTCCTCTTTAACTTTAAACACTTTTTCTCTCCTTAAAGTCATTGCATTCACTAGTTCCCTAGAGTTTGACTCAATATTACTAGGAAAATTTTCTAGTTACCTTTTTAGAGAATAACTTAGTAAGATGAGGATATAAGCTTGTTGATTTTGAAGACACACTTTAGTACTTTGGCTGCAAGCCTTAGATATGATAATAAATCTTTTCATAAAGTCTTTAAGACTTAGCTTCCTTTCTTACTATTGTTATTATTCCTAAAATTTGGGTAGAGCTTGAATTTTCCATAAAAAATTAAGATGGTTTCTCGACCCTTAATTGTAAATGTTACTATATATCTTATTTAGATGTTAAACACTTATAAATTTAACTTTCTCAATCAACTATTCCCTATTATAAGGCATCTGACATTCATTATTGGGGTGTCCACCATTATAAATATTATAATGCATCACTTAATTTAAACTACTAAACATATAATATCAAACTTCTTACTCAAAGCTTTCAACTTCACCTATAATGTTGTCACAATATCAATATTATGGATACCACCGGATTTTGTCTTTAACTTTAGATTCCTTTATTAGTAAATATTCATCAAAATATTCCCAATCATCTCTCACAATTCCTCTATAGTTTTAAAGTTAGTAGTCTCATCCAAATATGCATCAATCAATTGCTTAGATAGGTAACTTAATTTATTGTAAATTGTTTTGCATATGTAATCCCAAATTAAGTCTGTATTAGGAGCACTTCCTACACAACTCCTTCCATCTCTCCTAAGTATCATATATCACCTCACCATTTAATTGTTAAAAGAAAAAGATATCATTACTGAGTTTTGCTATTTGTGTTAAAGGAAAATACTTAGCTAAAAACATTTTTCAAACTAATTCAAATGGTAATAGATCTAGAAGTCAAGAATTTGAATCATGATTTAGCACTGTTCCTCAACATAAAAGGGAACAAACTCATCCAAATTACACCATTCAAAGCTCTATTAATCTTGTAAGTATCATAATTCTCCAAATTGGTGATATTCGTGATATATACATTTGGATCCTTCACTAATTGCCCACCAATTTTCACAAGTTGTTGAACCATCTGAATCATATTGGGCTTGATCATAAAATTATTGGCCTCCAATCTTATGCTTGATTATATCCTCATAAGTGACAATCTAATATAATCCCCTATAGTAAGTTATCCTTCCTATCCTATCATTATGTCTAATAGTTATGATCTTGTAACTGCTAGGCTTCTCTCCCTTAAATTCTAAAGTAAAGTCCTTTTGACTTTTAGATCTAGTTCAAGTAGTATTCGGGAACTACTCTTGGTCGTAAACCAAAGTACTTAAATCTTGAAATTGAACCAACAACTCTAAGATCAAAAAAGAAAATTCTTTAATAAATAGATATAAAAATGATTAAGTTAATAAAAATATAATTTTCTAATACTTTAATCTTTATAGTAATGGAAAAAAATTGATTATGTATTTTTCAATTATGTTAAAGATCTCTAAAAATATGCACCTATCATTCTTATATTATGTTCTAGTGAATACGAGTGTCAGTCCTATGAGGACTATAAGTAATAACATTAACCATCTCTTATCATCTAATATAACAAATGAATGAATAATTTAAAGGAAAAGATTAAAAAAACTAAAAAATTAATATAAAATAAAAACTAAAGAAATGAACAAGAATGGAATACTAAATTATAATTAAGATCTAGATGTAGAATCTTAGAAGCTTTATGTGCCTAAATTTATCTTAAATTAATTATTAACCATAGTTATATAAGTTTAAATTTCAAAGCTACAATGGTATTTTTTCTTAAGTAATACTGTCATATCCTTAAGTTAAATGACTGAGATCTCTTTCTAACCAAAACTCCTAAGAATGCATTAACTCATTTTGTAAATTCCAGTGATAAATTTTACTATAACCTAAAAATTTTTTGTCTTCCTATCTCTAAGATTTCATATGACTCGTATTATTCATGTCACAGTCTATTCATATATATATGATTTCTTAATTCCCGTATATGAAATTTTAAATTAAAAAAACATTTATAAATTTCAATTCAATAATCATAAATAATTTACAAGTAAATTTAAGTCTTTCATTAAATCAGAGAATTAAACTAAAAAGAAAGGTTTTACGATTCATCTCATCTAGATCTAACACAATCTATTTTATGATAAGAATAATAAACCTAAGAAAAATAAAAAAGAAAATAAGATAAAAGAAATAATTCTTATGGATCTTAAAATCTTTATTTTCTTCAATTGAATCTTTGTGGAATCCTTTTTTTCCTCCAAATTTTATCCTTTTTTATCTCAAAATGCTCTAATTTGTCTTTATAATTTTTTTTTGTGACATGTTACCATTTGGTATAAAATATTTCCTTTTATTCTCATAAAATCCTAAAAAAATTTGAAGTGTCTTAACCAACATGAATTTAATATAGACCCATATTGGTCTTACATTCTTAACAACTTTAGAAAACTCAATTGTATGTGAAAATCACTATCAACATAAGTCTGCAACAAGGACCTATATTGGACTCTTATTTCAAATATGATGCACATAAGTTTATGTTGTTCTATATGGATTCATGTTCATGTCTATAGATTTCATATTGCTCTAACTTGCACCACATCAATCCACTTTTGATTAAATTTATCCATATTAGTTACTTTTTTCATTAAAGATCTATAACAAAGCCTTAAACAAATTATAAACTAAATTAAGTACCAAATCCTATAAAAATCACCCAAACAAAAGCAAAATGTTCTCAAAATCATGGTGAAATTACAACATAATTTAGTACTGTTCAGCTAAGTATCATATTCATGAAGAAAACTATTTCCTCATAAATCATGCCAAGATATTTGTAGATATTTTGAGGGAAAGGCTCTTAAATCATAAGAAAGTTAAAGTTGGAAAACTAATGTATATAATGATTTCATTGAAGTATGACGGAGTATTAAGGGTTAAAGCTCATCATAACGATGTAGGTTATAACTAATAAGATAAGTAAACTTTAGGTCTCAATATAATACTCATTTATTATCCATCAAGTGATGTATACATTACAATCTAACTTTATGTGGAACCCTACTCTCATAGGGCATATTCCCGAATATACCGACAGTATTCGAGAACATACTCTACAAGGGTGTCATGCTAAAACAGTCAAACAATCAAACTTAATGCAAATTTGCCATGCATCACGCGCATATTTAGAAAATCAATAAAACTTTTTATTCAAAAACAATTTTAGTCACAAATGTTATAAACAATTAACACATCATCATATATTCCAATAATCATCTAGGTCCAATATAAAACATTTCCAATCATACAGTTATTACACTTTTCAATTTGCATAAATGTTGTACAATATTTGGGGAATACAATTTTTAAAATACAAAAGAAATACTGTAGACATATGTTGGTATAACTAATCTCAACCTCTATCTCTTACTCAAAAGTAGTCCTTCACTCTTATCATGCAACATAGCAATTCATGTTATCATATAAATCATATCATCTTAATTATCATAATGTAATATCACAAAACACGTTGTTCATAATTATCACATTTCCAATTCCATACAATTAATCATTTCATTGCAATCATACAGATCATATTCATTAATAAGTTTTCACACATTTCATACAATCAAAGTCTTCAAAACGTTACAATTGTTTAATGCATTCATTTCATATGTGTATGTAATGTTTATGAGACTTAAATTCAATTATTATGTTGTTGTGACCAGGTGCCTTAAATTCAATTATTATGTTGTTGTGACCAGGTGCCTTTTTCACTATCTTGTATTCGTTAAGGATACCAGGCTCTATTATACTATCCCGTATCCATTATGGATATCGGTCTCTATCATATAAATTGAGCGATAGGCTTTTACCACAGATGTTTGAAATTTAAGCTCTTTTTCAATAGCGACTCTGGTCATAACTACTTTTATATTTCATGCATTCATTAAATAAATGCATTTCATATTTTCAATCATAAGTGTAACCAGATTTCATAGGATATCATACAATTATTATATGTGTGACTTAAGCTATCTAATAGAAGGAATTTGAATTGAAACATACTCATCATTGCCCCTATAATTATGCAACTCTTGCTTCTAGTATAGGAATTTCTATTCTTAATTAGTTTCATGGCATATAAATATGATGCATTGCTAGATGCCAATCTTGATCTATAATTATAAATTGTTTAGTTTGAGAATTAAAAATAAATTATAACGAGTTTTAATTTATCTAATTCTAATTATGAATTAAAATTAGAATTAGAATTTATAATCATTGCCAACATATTTGGGAACATAATGGGTCTCACATATAGAATGGGTTGCAGAGAGTAAAGTTAATTTATCCAAGTTAGACTTGATTGTAAAGTTTGAAAAACTTTATGATTAAATATTAGATATTTAATAAATAAGGATCAATATAAGGTATTGAATCTTATATGGGCATAATTGGTATTTAATTAGAATTATTATTTTTGGTATAGTGAAAAACTATTTAAAGGCATTATTTATCTTGTACATATTTGGATGTATATGATAAAGTCCATGGGGTAATTGTACACTGCAAATGAAATTATAATAAGATTATAATTATGAGATTCATATTGCATTTATGTATTATTCCTAAATGTTCCTAGTCATTTTTCTATTAAGATTAGACATTAATAGAACATAAAAAGACTTGCATATGTTGTGTTTTTTTCTTTATGAAGGAAATAGTCGATTTCATAGGCTAAAGTATAGAGATACTTATACAAATGTATGAGTGCTTGTTAGAGAACAAGTTCACTGAACAAACCCGATATGAGAAATCCATTTGGAACATTACTTGTGTGTTTAATCCCTCGTCAAAATATTATGTACACGTTAAGAGCGTGATTGTTGCCTTTCATTGTTATAAGAATAAACCAGAGTTCTATTTGTTGTAGGCTTGTTGAGCAAACTCAAGGCTGCTTTAACCCGAATATGTTTAGTCTTATGATAGTGGGTTCTACTTAACTAAATTTGTGTGATTTGGATGAGCAAACTCATGATCATATGAATTTAGAGGCAAGGTTAGGAATAATATAAGATATATTTTGGCAAGAGTTGTCACCTAACAGATTTAGGAGTCACATGAGATGAGATTGATAAAGTTGTTATCTACCTAATTTAAGTCTAGTTGGTTTGTTGAGCAAACTCAAGATCATCTTTATTTGAATGGGATCCTATCCCACTAGAGAGATTAAAGTATTCTTTTCGAATAGTAATAAGGTCTATTATTTCGAATAAAATTGTGGGAGTAATCAAATGCATAATTAATGGCCTAATCTTATTTGGTAATCATAGCATATAATTTATTACTTGCTTTCTTACATTTATATTTTGTTCTTAGTTTAATTTACCTTATTTAGTATAGTTGATACTTACTGACCTAAATTTCTTAGACATAGGATTATGTTTGAGAAGAGTTCTCAAAAGTTAGGTAGAAATATATGTGCCCATTATGCAATTATGTTGTAATCACTGTTGAGAATTCGGTGACAAAGTTTTAAAGATATGTCCAAATCATATAGATGACAAAATGTATTGACCTTTTGAGTTAACTAATGTCTCATAAATTTGAAGAAAATATATAAGATGCATGTCAACACCATGATAGCAAGATGCAAGAGGTTGTATTGAGTAGAGCTAAAAGGTATAATAGTACCTTGATGAAATTGTTTCACTTAATTTGGCCTACTAAAACCATAATTATGGACTATAATTAAAGGTTTAGCAACAATATGATAATAGCTGTCATTAGAAGAAAATTATTGCATGTCTTTTCTTATGTATATTTGATATGATAAAGATCATATGTATTTCTAATTCATGCTTGTGAGTATTTGATACTGAATTTAGATTCAACATTATTGTTATGTACAATGCATGGCTAAAGATAGATTGTTTAGTAAAAGTAGTTGATCCAATTTTATACAAAGAGTTTGTATTTGTTGGACCAAAGGAGACTTATGCTTAACAATAGTAGCAAGAATTAAAAGTTAGATAACCGAAATTATCCTTTTAGGTCATATTGGTTAAATCAACATAACGAGAATCATAAAGTTACATACTAGGATATATGTATCCTTTTGATTATAAATCATATGGAACTTGTGAAACTTGTAAAGTTGAAGAATAACCAAATCAACCTTTGGTAAAAGGATGATGATGGTATTGAATTGTTAAATTTTATACGTGTGATGTATTAGATGGAATAACAATTCATAAAAGGATAATATAATATTTCATTATATTACTAATGACTTTATGTGATATAGTCATACGTATTAAATGAAATGATGATTTAAAATTTTGAAAAGTTCAAATTGTTTAAATCTAAGTAGAAATTAAGCATTGAGAATGCTGAAGCACATTGATGAGATCTTTGTGGCAAGTTTTATATTTTTAGTTATTTATAGGGAATGAGATTCTTTAGTGAATACCATCATAACTAAATTCATGAAAGTATGGATTTATGTAATGAGGAAAATGCATTATGAGATATTGTAGGATGCAATATTATTTGCTTTATAGCTATGCTCAGTACTATGACTTACCTTCTATAGTTCCAATTGAATAAATTAGCAAGATTTCATATTAGATACGAAATGTTAAGTCTTTGAAATAGTTAAAGGTAGGGATTTAAGGATGTGATGCTTAGCTGAAGCATATATTATCCATTTAGTTTATAACTAAATTGGATAATAAAAGGTTATGAGATATCCAAAAGATTGGATATAATCTTACGGATTCATTGAACAAATTGTTTGATTCAATGTATAGTTATAGGAGAATTATTCTTAAGATAAGTTGTGGGAGTAAGAAGGAATTTGAAATGTTCAAATCTCATAAAATTGCATCCAATTGGAACTAGCGCCTTTAATGATATATTTGATGTATAGTTAAAAAGCTACAAGATATTGAAAGATTCATTTTAATGATAAATTCAAAGAGTTAGTTTTTGAGATGATTGTGAGTTTATCACGTCTACAAGAAGGTTAGTGGGAGTATAGTTGTCCACTTTAGTGGGAGTATGTGGAGACATATTGCTCACAGAGAACAACAGTTCTAACTTTCAATTGTTGAACACATAGTTGTCCTAGAACAAATCATGTTGGATATGAAAAGGTAACAACTTAATTCTATGAATTAGATCTATATAGATATATTGGGCATTGTTAACATATTCTAAGTCCAAGTGCATAGATAATGTACTAAAGATGTTTAGTATTTAAGATATCAGATACTTATGAAGTATTAA
>JAOSBN010060683.1:0-13859 GCA_027563595.1 Erythroxylum suave | reverse complement strand
GTTTCCTGCAATTGTTAACCAAGCTTTATCAAGTTTCTGTGTTTGAAAGATAACAGCAAAAGCAGTAAATCCCAACATATTTGATATCAAACATTTCAATTTGTTATAATTACTATATATTCTAATATTTTTACATCATAAATTATTTACTTTTATCCAAATATTTTGTAAATAATGTCTAAATTCTTCTAATATGAATAATGCTTAAATATGTAATATGTAGAGAAGAGTAAATATAGTAATTATCAAATGGGACGTAAAACTAAAACTTTAGTAGATAGATAACTTTTGCTATATAAATGGTCCTGGTTGAGAAGCTGCCACTTGATTTGTTACATCACAATACTTGTTCATGCAGACATTATGGAAATCGTAAGAATAAGAGGACCATGGGGTTTGATGATAAGAGCAAGATCCTGATATTTGGAGCAACTGGGTATCTGGGCAAGTACTTAGTGAAGAAGGCAAGCACGTCGATGGGTCATCCAACCTACGCTTATGTTCGTCCAAGCTCCCATCCTTCCAAACTAGAGACCCTCAAGGAGTTTGATTCCATGGGAGTCACTGTAATCCAAGTACACACACTTCATTTCATAAATCTGTGTATGATTATCGCAGCACTTAGTATGATTTTTGCGTACCAAAACAGGGAGAGCTGGACGACCATGAGAAGCAGGTTTCAGCGCTTAGGCTTGTAAAAGTTGTCATTTCTGCTCTTGCAGTTACTCAATATCCTGACCAACTCAAAATCATCACTGCCATTAAAGCAGGCAACATAGAGGTATTGTTCACAAGTTTTTGAATAGCTAACAACACTAAAAGTTGCAGATAATCTCACAGTTGTATGATCCTCAGAACTTTAGAATCATTGTGATCACTAAAATCTTACCGTTGCAGCAATTGCAGACTTAAGTGTAAACCTTAGTTTATACTGAGTGACGTAATGATCTATCTGTTTTCTGTATCACAGATTTGTCCCTTCAAAATATGGCAATGAAGCGGATAGAGTGAGTGGCCTGCCACCATTCGAACCTGTGCATGCAAACAAAAGAAAGATCAGAAGGGCAACAGAAGCAGCAGGAATCCCATTTACTTATGTTTCTGCAAACTCTTTTACCACATATTTCGTGAACTTCTTGCTCCATCCTCATGACAACCACGATGAGATCAATGTCTATGGAAGTGGTCAAGCTAAGGGTGAGTTCGATTGATTCACTAAATTTAACATTAATAATTAACTTAACACAACTTTTTTACTAAATTTTATATTAATAATTAATTTATACACAACCTCTTATTTTTATGTTTAAAAAAAATCTCGCAGACACTACCTACATGTATATCATCATGTATACGCGCATATACTAAAAAATAATTTAAAGTAAAAAATATGAATAAATTATTTTTTAAATTAAAAATATGAATAAATTCTTTTTAAATTAAAAAGGATTTAATGTTATTAATATTTTGTTAAATAGACACATTTTTATTTTTTTTAAAATGTAACAAAAGTGATATGTAAATGTCCTAAAGCAAGAAAAAATTTGGTAGCTTAGTGATTCTTTTGTGATTATAAATGATCATTATTATATTAAATAATAAAAATATTATTTTCATACGATAAATTTTTTGTTATTGAGTTATGATGATCACTAATAATTATAAAATAATGACCATATAATTAATTATATCGTGTCACTACAAAAAAGTAGACGTTTAGTACGTTTTTTTTCGACGATCGGAAAATCATTGGCAAAAGTTATCATATTGCGACAATTTTACAAATCGTCACTAAAACTAAGCCTTTAGCGACTAACTAAAAAAGCGTCACAAAAGAAACAACATTTAGTGGCGAATGATAAAAATCGTCGCCAAATGGTGAAGATTTAGTAATGATTACAGAAAATCGTCACTAAATGATCTACAATGGATGTCGATTTCAGAAATTTGTCGTGAAATGAACTTTTTGTGACACTTTTCAGAAACCGTCACCATAATTTGTTAAACATTTGGTGACTAGTGTCCGAAATCGTCACCAAAGGGTTCACTATTGGTGACGATTATACAAAATCGTTAGTAAAAAGATGTTTGGTTTTTTGCTACGTTTTTGGCATTGTGGCTAAAAGTAACCATTTGGTGATGATATTTGGAAGCGTGACCAAAAAATCAACATTTGGTGACGAATTTTAAAAATCATCACCAAATGTTACACATTCAATGATGATTTCTGAAAATCGTCACTAAATGGTCCACATTGGATGACGATTTCTATAAATCGTCGGCAAAGGTTCTACAGTAATTTGCGACACATTTGGTGACCACTTGCCTAAATCATAACCAAAGGGTTGACATTTTCCAAAATTGCTAAACTAACATTTTTATAATTTATCGTATTTAATATATATTTTATTGGAGTTTTGTTTTAAGTGTTTACAACGTATAGTTGAAAAAATACACACAACATAATTTTAAGCATTAAATATTAGTATTAATTAATCATTAATATTTACTAACATTGCAAAAATTAGTTATAAAAATTTAAATAATTGTATCAATATAATAATATGATATATAAAGTAGTACGAACTTTGAATTAGAAGTTTAACAATTCATACAATCATACAACAAGAACAATAATAGTCCACACTCAATAGTATATGGCTTGACCCTAACAAGCAGAGAGGTTGTTTGACAAATTCTTACAGATACAACAATAATTCAACTTTAAAGCTGAGTCCAGTTGATTGCATCGATAAATGACAATAATATAATTATTTTTTTGGATTCCAAGTGACATAAGCGTCAGTAAAGGTAAATGAATCCCCGATGTTTGGATTCCCAAGAAGGGTCTTTGAACATTTGAAGGCACCAATTGAAACAATAATAGTTCTTCCTCAAGTGTAGGGTTTTTCACACCCTTTTGAAACAGCGTTTTCGCTATAGCTAAACTTGTAGAGGATACATAGCATGAGTCACTAGGTTTAGTATGAAAGACAACTTCTCCATATGAACTGCCAGTATGAAATGGTTTGCCTAAAACACAATCAGTATAGAACTTAGATATTGTCATATTAGTAAACCATTAAACGAACCGAACTTGAAGTGACATGCATACGTGGATGACTAGACAAATTCTGTGGAATTGACGAATTTTCCAAAACAATCGATTTCCCTAGTCCTTTACGAATCGTTATGATATCGCTCCTGCCTCCATGGGCATACATGTCATCTTCGAGATTCAAGGAAGTTTAAAACAACATGTAGTATATACCATCAAATGTGGATATATATAATAGCTTCATAAAAGAAAATGAGATGTACATAATAAGGAAAGTGACGTTGCTTGGATGGCACTAACACCTTGAAGCAGAAGATCGGCCATAGAAGGCAAACGATGATTAGTGTATGAAGTGGAGATTTTTTCTACATTATTTATTTTTTCAGTAGGGACAATTTTGTCACATTCCTCCCAACGGAATGAATTAGGGCCATCCGAAGCTAGTCGCTATGTTGACATTCCTTGATTAATAATGGTAAGAGGTATATTCTGCAAATGTTAATTTAGAATAAAATGATGATACGTTCAACTCCAATTTCAATGATAAGTGAAAGTAGTCTAGTTTAGCACTTATACATCTTCAATGTGCCTAATCATATGAAAGTTACCTTTACTAAAATTTCAGAAATATATTGTGTAGTTTGTATCATATGCAAAATTTAGAATTTAAAGTAGAAAGGACATGACTATGTTTTTGATGTATAGAAATATAGTATTATCAACATTGGGCTATATTGCTATTAATGGAAATGAATTAAAGTAAAATACTCTTGAAGACCTTTCATCAAATAGTTACGAAGCTTTGATAAAGGAAGCGTTAAAGGTCGTTGAGAAGAAGCCAACCTATATACAAATAACAAAGATAGACAGTAAATCATGTTCGAAACATAACTATAAACACAACTCATACATCAAATGCATAATTAAGAACTCACAATAAACACCTAAAGGTATAAGTTAAACTTAACACAACTTCGTTGATGAAAATAAAACAAAAGAATAATACCAATTCATTTAATGGTGGTTCTTCGATGGTGATGACCATAATACAGAACCCAAATAGAAGAGAGGAGACAATGTTTTGCAGGATGGAGGATTTTGAGAAATGTTGACGGCTTGAACAAGAATGGAGTAGCCTTTTATTGTGGTTGTGATTGAAAACCTAATACAAAACGACTTTGCTTTTCTTGTTTAGGTAAACAATGTCATATCTTGTTTACTGTAGTTGTTTATAAGTACTATTAATTAATTTGTTACGATCTATTGTATTTGGTCGCCAAATGTTAGATGTAGTGACTAATACATGGTTTGTTGCCAAAGCTCTTGGGTTCATAAATAATTTTTTATAAATTTATTTTCCTATTCCAAATAAAACATAATTTGAATTAAAAATTAAATTATTCAATTGAAAACTATTTCCAAATTAATTTGTTGACCCTTCAAATAAATTATAATTGAGTTACAAATTTAAATTAAAGATTAGTCATCCTAAATATTAAGCAAATGAAGAACAATTGCATATATAAGTGAGAAGATTAATATTACATTTGTATGATGTATTAGGAATACCTCATATATATATTAATCAATTAAGAAAATTAAGAAAGTAAAGAGATTGCTTCGGATTTGGGTGATGATGTGGAAATTTGGTAGCAAACTGTCTACCATTTGGGACTAATAGCAAACTGTCTACCATTTGGGACTAAGTGTGGTGGTTGGTCGCGAAAATGGTCTTCTGCGACTAAACTTACTTTGTCACAAAAACCCTTGGGTATTTAAATTAAATGTATCTTTTTATACAAATAATAAGGTTAATGGTAGATTAAGGGCTAAAGGGTATATGTTGTCATGTTAGTGATGAATTTGGATAAAATGAAATGGGGTTTGCATTCCTTATTAATTCAACTCATAACAAAAAGAAGATACAAATTTATACAAATTTTTACAAATTTCCCCATTTTATTTTGTCTAACTACCAAATTAAAAATAAAGATTAGTAATTCCAAAAAATGAAGCAAATCAAGAACAACTTCATATGTAAGTGTAAAAGGCAAAATTTTCATTTTGGTATTGGTAATAGGAATACCTCATATATATTAATCAATTAAGAAAATTAAGAATGTAAAGAAAATGCTTGGGTTTTGGTGACATTGTGAATAATTGGTAGCGAATTGGAGTGATAGGCGACGATAGTTTTAATCGTTGAAACAAATAAAAGGATTAGTATTGGCTATGATTTATCAATTTGTAGTAAAATGTTGTACAATTTGCAACGCTATTTTATTTTCGTAGCAAACGTTTAACATTTGGTGACGTTGTGAATAATTGGTAGCGAATTGGAGTGATAGGCGACGATAGTTTTGACCATCACAAAAGGTAAAAGTTTTAATATCAGCGATGATTTATCAATTTGGTGGCAAAATGTTGTACAATTTGCGACATTATTTTATTTTCGTAGGAAACGTTTAACATTTGGCGATGTTGTGAATAATCGGTAGCAAATTGGAGTGATAGGCGATGATAGTTTTGACCGTTGCAAAAAGGTAAATGGTTTAGTTTTGGCGATTATTACAAATTGTTGTACAATTTGTGATGCTATTTTATTTTCATAGCAAACATTTAACATTTGGCAATGAAATATAGATTCATCGCCAAATGTACTAGATGAGAAAAAATAAACAGACGATAGGACGACCTTGTTTATGGGATGACAAATGACGTCTTCATCTCCCACGCACATCTCTTCTTCATTTCTCCCGACTACATCACCTTTTGTCTTCTAGGTTTTGCGTGTTTCTGTTTTCTACCGCCACCATCATTGTGATTGTCCTTTTTTATTTGGATTGTATTGTAATTCCTTTCACGTGTTTTGGAGGTGTTATGTTTGGGATTGAAGTGGTGATTATATATGCATTCATTGCGTATTTTTGTGTTGTCTGTGAGTGGATTTACCATGGATTTGACCTTATGTTAGTGATGGAAGGGAAAACACGAGATTTGCATTTGAATGTTGGGATGAATTTGCAATGCTTGCAAGATGTTTGATGAAATGCCTATAACGGTTTGCATTTGAAAAGTGTTCTGTTTTGGGTATTATTTTTGATTTGAATGTTGTTGTTAAATGGTATGTGAATGGTCAATTTTTTGGTGATACTTTCAGTTGTTTCCATATAAGTGGAGTGTTAATTTAAATGGGTTGTGTTTGTATGTGTGAAGGAATGGAGAAGTTTCTTGTAATTAAGAAATTGGAGAATAAGGGAAAAATAATTTTATGTAATTAATCCTAAAACATAAAATATTCTGGATTGACAATATATGAACTAGTTTTATATGATGATATAATAATTTTTATTTACCATTTATTAGTGGAGGTAGTGTTGAAATAGTTGTGTTAATTTTTTAAGAAAAAAATAAACCAGTAACTGAAGTTATGTTCTTTCATGAATTCATCATCAAAACATGTCCATTTGTCTAATATATATTGGAAGTTTTTATTACATAAAAATAATTAGTTATTGTTAATGCAATAATTATAATAATATTGATAAGTTTTTGTTTACCATCTGATGATTCTTATAAATAAGAAAAGATTAATTCTCCTAAAACAAAAAAGTTGCATCCTATTGTATGAAACTTTATGACTAAGAAAGGAATATAAGAATATCCAAAAGCTCAATGCAATTACTGTAGAAAATAATTTTTTACTCTTAAGTATAAATAGTACTTCTCACTTAATTCATCATTTAGAAAAATATCCAATGAAAAATTAGAATGATATAAGACAACATGTGATTGGAACTAAAATCATATTCTAATGGTATTATTGCGTTAAAAAATATGATCAAAATAAATTTGAGAAAGTGCATATTAAGGTACAAAAATACCATGATATGAAGGGCACTAAGCAAAATATGAGAAGCATGACTAATGATGTAAATGAGAACAGAATAATGGTTGCATCTTTGTTTAGTATATTTCTGAACCAAAATAGTTAAATCTAAATTTAGTTATGTGTATGATGAATTTTTTTTTGCCACTTTTCTTAAGTAAATGCTCGTTGGAATTTATGCTCACTTCTTGAATGTATACATCTATGCAAATATAAAGAATTAAGCTAAATGCGTTCAATTTTTTGATTTCACAAGCCTATCATTATTTACTTCTCTTTATGTACAGCTAAATAGATAAGAGTTGGATGTCTTATCGAAAATGGTCAACTGAATATGTAGAAGAAGTTAAGAGTTTCATGCAATTTGTAAAAGATAAAATAGGTGATAAATGTAGTATTCATTATCCATGCATCGATTGCTTAAATGTCGACTTCCAAAGTCAAGATGTGGTATATAATTACTTGCTGATTCGAGGCATAGACAAATTCTATACTCTATAGCTTTATCATGGTGAATGTAAGGAAGCAAGTTGTAATAGAAGTGGCGGTACATGTTATGATGACAGTTACAATAATGATGTAGATGACTGTGATGTGAATGATGATGAGATTGACGAGAAGTTAGACGATTGTTGGAATTATATGGAGACTATAAATGAAATAGGAATGCCTAATATAATTGGTAGTATTACAGAAGATAATTTTAGGAAGTTATTTAAAGTTGCTCAAGAACAATTATATCCGGGGTGCTCTAATTTCTAACAACTATCATTTGTTGTGAAGTTGTTACATTTGAAGATTTATAATAAATTTAGTAACAAGTCCTTTGACTTGTTAATTGACTTACTAAAAGATGCATTATCTATTGGACACAAGTTGCTGAAATCTTACTATGATGCGAAGAAATTATTAAGGGACCTTAGATTGGGATATATTTCAATTCATGCTTGTAAGTATAGCTGTGTTCTATTTTGGAAGGAAAGTAAAGATCTTCAGGAGTGTCCTATTTATGGTACATTAAAGTGGTAGGTGGATGAAAGGAGAGGGAAAAAGATACCAAGTAAAATCCTTCGATACTTCCCTATTAAACAACGATTACAAAGACTTTTTATGTCAAAAAAATAGCCACAGGTATGAGGTGGCATAAAGAGAAATGCATTATGATGACATTATGCGTCATCCAGTAGACTCAAGGGCATGGAAAGAGCTTGATAGAATTTTTCATGGTTTGGACAAGATTGTCGTAATGATCGACTTAGATTGGCCTCAGATGGATTTAATCCTTTCGATAATATGAATAATTCATATAGCATATGGCCGGTGATTATAGTCCCATACAAGTTACCTCCATGGAAGTGTATGAATGAGCCTTTTATGTTGTTGTCTTTGCTTATTCCAAGACCTACTGCTCCTGGTAAAGACATTGATGTATACGTGTAACAATTAATTTATGACTTAAATGATGTATGGGAATCTGGATTACAAACTTTTGATGTTGTTGAAGGCGAACCATTTATAATGCATGCTGCTATTTTATGGACTATAAATGATTCCCCCGCTTATGGGAATTTGTCTGGGTGGAGCACTAAAAAGTATATGGCTTGTCCTATTTGTAACTATCAAACATATTCAAAAAGGATACGAAGTAAAATATGTTATACGGGTCATCGTCGTTGTTTCGAACATGGGCATAGATAGCGAAGAAGTAAACATTTTAATGGCACAGTAAAGTTGGTAAAACTCCGATGTAGTTGTCCGGTGATGATATTGCTTACCAGCTATCACATTTAGGTGACATTACACCTGGAAAACACCCAAGTAATAGAAAGCATAAAAGAAATGATGTCAAACTGAATTGGACAAACAAAGTCATATTTTTTAACTTGCTATATTGGAAGGAATTATTGTTGAGGCACAATCTTGATGTCATGCATATTGAGAAAAACATTTATGAGTCCATTTTAGGGACTGTCATGGGAATTGATGGGAAATCTAAATACACAATTAAGGCTAGACTTGACTTGGAAGACATGAATGTTAGAAAGGACTTACATTTGAAAAGAAGAGATGATGACTCATACATTATTCCCCCTGCTTGTTACACATGTCAAAAAGTGAGAAATAATCATTCTGTCAGTTCCTCTAATTAGTCAAATTTTCTGATGGGTATGCATCAAATATAGGCCGTTATATGAATGTTAAAGAGGAAAAAGTGTCAGGGTTGGAAAATCATGATTGTCATGTACTTTTGGAACGACTACTTCCTGTTAGAATACGTGGGTGTTTGTAGAAGGATGTGTCCGTTACTTTGGGTCAATTAAGAGAGTTTTTAAAGCGATTATGTTGCAAGACACTTAAAGTTGAAGAGCTTGATAAAATGAAAAAAGACATAACATTGATTCTATGTAAGCTTGAACTATTATTCCCCCATCGTTGTTTGATATTATAGTTCATTTGCAAATTTACTTACCATATGAAGCAAAACTTTGTGGACAAGTTCAATTTCGATAGATGTTTCTGATTGAAAGGTAATTCATATTAAATTCAAGAAGTTTTTCTATGTTATATGTTTGTAACAATTCCTAAGTTTATAACTGTTTATGTTCAAATTTTTATGCTCTCTTAAGTATTATGTACGTAATAGAGCTCGACCAGAGGGGTCTATTGCAGAGGCTTATATAGTAAATGAATACTTGATTTTTTGTTTAATGCACTTAATTGATGTGGATACAAGATTTAATATACCAGAATGTAACTTTGATTTTCATGACGATGGTGGGTTATCTATTTTCTCCCAAAAAGTTAGGCCACTTGGTGTGGGTAAATATGTGGAATTAACTAAAGATGAATTCGAAATCATCCATCGGTATATTTTGAACAACTACAAGAAAGTCGATACATACATGGAGTACATATAACAAATTTCTTCATTCACTCTAAGATCTTACCGTCGTTGTCTTTTTTAAATAGAGAGCATAAAGACACAATTCGTAGTAAAGGGATTATTAATGTTGAAGAAAGACATAGGCAGAAGTTTGTATCATGGTTTAGAAATCGAGTAAGTTTCATATTCATTACATATCATGAAAATACAAGAATGTCTCATCCTTATATTTATTTTCAATTTCCCATACAGATGATATGGTTACAAAATCGTAACTTACAAGAAGTGACAACAACATTATATAGTTTGGCATATGAGCCTCATATTTATGGGAAGAAATACACAGGTTGCTTTGTTAATAGGGTGAGATTTCATATACAAGATCGAGATAGTTGAGTCAGAAGTCAAAATAGTGGGGTTGTCATTGAAGGATGTCATGACGACGAAAGCATTGACTTCTACCGTGTCATCTCTGAAATAATAGAGTTGCACCACATCAAGGATAAGAAGATTGTTCTACTTAAATGCAAATGGTTTGATCTAACTGACATGAAAGTTAATGGGCACATTACTAGCATAAATGTTAGTAAGACATGGTGTGATAATGATCCTTTTGCCCTTACAAGTCAAGTTAAATAAGTTTTCTACGTCAATGATACTATATTGGGTAGCAACTGGAAGGTTGTTCAAAAGTTTCAAGAAAGGAACGTGTTTGATTTTTGTAAAAGGGATACTGGTCAATTGGATGAGGATGTAGATGAAGTCTATGAAGATGTTGGATTGGAGTTCAATAATGAAGGCATTCCAGTAGAAGATGCAGATATATCATCATTCCATACGAGAGATGTTGAGCCTAACATAGTTCAATTAAATGAAGTCCAAGCCCATCTTATCTTACAAACAGAAAAAAACTATACTTAGGATGACTTAAATGATAATGACGATACTTTGCTCGAATATATTAGTGATGAAGAATCCAACAATAATGTACTTAATGATGATGATTTTCAAAATCTTGATCATGATGATTGAATGTAAATAAATTGTTTGTATTGATTGAAATGTTATGTTCATAATTGCCTTATGTTGTTAATGTTTTACTTATGTTTATTTACAATGACTACATGCATATTTTAAATGTTTCACTTATGTTTTTATGGAATGTTTTACCAAATGTTTAGTATTTGACTACTGATCTCCTTATATTCATGTGGAATATTGATGCTTGAGTTAAGATTATACGTTATGTTCATATTTTGTTTTACTTAGGTTCAATCTAATGGCACCTAGTAAAAACAAGGGAAAAAGGGTGGTAACAATCGAAGAAGTTCCTCCCACACAACAACCAATTATTGCATCCTCGAATAAAGAAAATCAGCAACAACCTTTACCAACTTTGTCTGTTAGTAATGAGGGATCTTTAGGTATGTTATTGTTAACCAAACATATTTAGTGTGTTTTTCTTATTATGATTTTTTTGTTTTTAGGTTCCAATATTAGCATTAGAAAATGAGGTAGAGGTATCACAAAAGGAATTGAGTTGCAACAGTGAATGTTGCAATGGGTAGCAAATTGTCTATGACCATTGACCCTACGCAACGTCATCCTCTGGATAAGGTCCAATCTACAAAATTGTCCAGTGAGTTGGGCGTGGTTGTGAGGAATGAATTGCCTTGCCTTCAGTAGGCCAGGCAATTGAAGGAAGACAACTTGCTCCAAAATGCTTTAGACAAAGTTTCGTTAATATTTCAATTCATTTGATTATATGTATTGCGATTTTACTTAACAAAAATAGTAACTTAACTTATATGTGTTCTTTATAGATGAAGCTTAATATCGTTGATATCGACAAACCTAAGGTTTCAAGCTGTGTTAGTTCATTGTTGAAACAAAGGGTGAAGGATCATCGATATAGACTTCATAAATATTGCCAATCTTTCCCTTCTGATGAAGAGGTAAGGAGACATGTTTCAAAATGGGTGACTCTAGAAAATTGGAGTCAAATGTGTGATTATTGGGCCTCAGTGAAGGTTTAAGTTTGTTTTTTCTCTTCATTTTTCCTTCTATTAATTTTGTTTATACATTTCATGACTACCTCTCTTAATTTAAGAAAAGCATGAGAAAGCTAAGGTGAACAGAGAAAAAATGAAGACTTTTCATAACATCGGCTCCAAATCACTTGTTGTCGTCTGACAAGAATTTGTAATTGTAACATTTTCAACTTATTATTCTATTTCTTAATATAATAAATTCTATTATCTTCTAATTTATTAAATTCATCTAATAAAGCCAAACACAACTCCAAGGACAAAAGTGTGATAGGATCATACTGTACAAGCTAACACACTATAAGGAAGGTGAAGGCTAGACTTATGAAGAGACATAAAGTAATTATATAAGTACAAACAAATTAATATTACAATTTATTTTTCTATGTAATACTAAGTAATAATTTTTTAGTTAACTCGATTTTGTACTTTAGATTGTAGGACAAGATGCAGGAGTTGTTGCAAATGTCATTGTCTGAGGGGAATCAGCCTAATGTCGATGACATTTGCAACAATGTCCTTGGTATAAGATCGGGCTATATCAAAGGTCTTGGTATGGCCCTAAGCCTATTGGTACATCTTCTTCACAACCGGCATATGTCATGGCGCTTTAAAAGGAAAACCAGGCACTGAAGACTAAGTTACAATGTACGGAAGAGAAGTTAGATCTTAATGTAAAAGAAGTGAACAAGCTTAAAAAGATGGTCAAACAATTATTAGGCTTAAAGTGTGTCAGTAATAGTGATGACTATGAGGAGTTTTAGTTTGTAGATGACATGTAATTATTTTTTATATAAAATGCATTCCTTTTTTAAAGTTTATTTTTTAACTTATTATTATTTTAAAAATGTCACCAATATTAATTATAAAATGTAACTAATTTATATTTCAAACTGTCTTAAAAATTGTAATAAATTAAATTAAAATTGTTTTTAACAATTATAATAAAATTTAAATTAAAAAATATTAGATACCAAAACAAAATCGTCACAAATTGTTATTACCTATGTTTACAAGAACGTCTCTAAAAACATTTACCTATAGCAACAAATTAGTAGCTAAAACTATTCTACTACAAAAAAAAGACTCGTTACTAAAAAATATTAGCTACCAAAAAAGTCTTCACAAAATGTTGTTACCTACGTTTACAAGAATGTCTCTAAAATCATTTACCTAAAACAAAACATTTAGTAGCTAAAAGTATTCTGCTACGAAAAAAATTGTCAGTAAAAATAATTACCTACGATTACGGTTTAATAGGTAAAAACTTTTATTTACGAAATAGTTATGTCACAAAATGCTATGTATGATGTTCTTTATTCTCGTTGGTTATGTGTTTTACCAACGAAATTATTGTATATCCAAAACCTTTTTGCGATGATTTTAGAAAAATGTCACGGATATTTTTTTGCTACCGGGATTTAGCGATGAATAGGGCAATGATTATTTTTCATCGTAAATATTAATTTGTGACAATTTCTTAACATTTAGCGACGTTAAGTTTCGTCACCAATAAGCTTATCTATTGTAGCGTGAATTCCATGCACAGAAATGACTGCTTCATCTTATTTCAGCAATAGCTATGGTTGCTAGTAGTATGGCGACAACTCTAATTGAAGATCGTAAATTGAATATTTGACATGTTCTGCAGCAACTTGCCCTTCTGAAAAGCTTTGGTTTTTGTTGATTCAGGATAAAGTAGCTTAATCCTCCATTATAGTGTTCCTTCGAGAATTGATAGAAATACATTAACCAATTTTACATGGACAAAGGGGACCATTGGTTATTCTGTTCCAGGTGCAAACTTCTTTCTCTTTATAATACAACTCTACGTGAAGATCGTAAATTGAATATTTGGCATGTTGTACAAAAACTAGCCCTTCTGAACAAGCTTTGGTTTTTGCTGATTCAGGATGAAAGTTGCTTAATCCTCCATTATAGTGTTCCTTAAAGAATTGGTAAAAACACTTATCAATCTTG
>JAOSBN010060582.1:0-13869 GCA_027563595.1 Erythroxylum suave | reverse complement strand
TTTTGTTTTATTAATAATAAATATTTTCATTACAAAACTGTAACTGAAGAAGATAAAGTTACATGTAAACACACTTGCTTTCTCTAGCACTGTATTTACATAACTCCAACATCTATAGCACTAACAATCAGACCATTTGAATTTCTAAATCATGAGATATAAGAAAACTATCACAAGTTGCTCAAAAACAGGGGCAGCATCAGGTCACCTTTTTAGATTTCAATTACCAAGGTCATAGAGCTAGAATTAAGTTAGAGTCTCTTAGAGAGATATTTAGCTCTATGTGTAAGGTTTCATATTAAACTAAAATCACATAGTTTAGTGGTCTTCAGGCTGAGTTATGACTTAAAACATGTGACTGACTCAACCAAACCCTAGATAGAATTCCACTACACCATGCCTTTTGCCATATTCAAACAATTATATCCAAGATAATACTAAAATAACAACAAAGCAACATCCCTAAAAAATTACACATCTAAATGAATCTTGATATCTATTCAATCATACACAAGTACCGAAATCAACTAAGTGAAGTCCCAAGCCTTAAAATTGGCAAAGTAGTTCTTCTAATGCTTTTCCTTTCCTTTCTCTTTGGTTTTGTTTGAATCACGAAGTGAAAACTGATGGGATGAAGAAGGTGAAATAGAGAGGGGAAAAACATGAAGTTAAGCCATCAAAGTTTCGTCCACTTCCCCTTTGCATATGCCTTTTCATGAATTTTCTAGTCTTAGACACATGTTTCAATCTCATTGGTCTATAAGTCACAATCAAGTTGGACCAAATGTTACAATCCCCTTTGGACCACGTGTTACAATTCTGTTGGACAATATGTTGCAATGCTATTGGCATATGTGTTACAATTCTATTGAACCATGTGTTATAATTCTATTAGACCATATGTTATGATTCCATTGGACACACATGCTTTAATCTTATTGTTCCATGAGTTCACCTTAGGAAAATTGCATATTGGTCCTTATTCTTCCTTCAATTCCTATGTTTGCCTATGATCTTACCAATTAATGTCATTTCCTATGTCTTATTTTTATAATGGCATAAATTTCACGCAATTTGGTTAATTATATTGGGAGTTATATCCTAAAAACTACAAGCTATTCAAAAACAAGGACAACAACAAGTATTCAACTACAAGCTGAATTTCATGACCCTTAAAGAGTGAAATAAAATTCCATTCCTTCATGAAAATTGTAGACATATGTATATAGTTTAATCTAAAATTAATATCACCCCATTTTGATATCTACAGTTCAAGTTATGGATAAAATACCGATGTCTATTTAGTGGAACAAGTACAATTATAATACACCTTCAACAACCCTTCACAATAATTCATCAATTCCACCTTATTGATCCCTCAATTCCACATCAATTTCATGTCTAGAACTAATTTAAAAATCGTTCATTAAATAACTTACAAATCAATATCTTACACACATCAAAACTAAACAAAAAATTATCATACAATTGTCATTTTTCTAGTATTCAATTCTTGTCATCTTAACACATATACTAGTCAATTCAAATCTCATAACACTTATATTGATGTATGCTATCAAGTTCAAAATTACCTTACCTAACTCAACGTCAAATTCAACTCCAAAGAATCACCGACTCCAGGCCTTCCGAAAAACCAACACAAGTCCAAAATCAAGGTGCAAATTTTAGCACCAAGAAAACAACATAAAAGATAACATAATCTACTTTCTTTATGATATATTTGGCTAAGAATTTGGAGTGATAATGCACGAATTTGCAGAAAAATTTTAGAGCTAAAGGAGAGGGATGGTTTCAGTGTAGATGTTTTATTGAAGGTTACAAAAACTTCTAGCAAGTTTGACACCTAAGTTGCTAGGTGTTCTAATCTTGGAGGAGCACATGTCACCAAAACATGTGTCACATTTGTCTTTAAGTTGCCAACCAAAAGTCACACATATATTAGGCCATTTGTTACTTAATGAATGCTACCATATGTCACTAAATGATTAGTCCATATGTTGCTCTAAGGTTGATCCACTTGTCACTCAACCAATGTTGCCAAATGTTAATGCATTAGTTATGCCAAATGTCAATAACTCATAGGTGAACATTTCATTCTAAGATTGGTCCACTTATCACTCAACCAAATGTTGCCAAATTTCAATGCATTAGCTATGAAAAATGTCAATAACTCATAGGTCCACATATCATTCCAAGATTGATCCACTTGTCACTCAACCAATGTTGCTAATGTCAATTTATTGGCTATGCCAAATGTCAATAACTCATAGGCTTAGTCATTCTAATTTTCATGTACCAACTAATCTTGCCACTTAACAATTTTCCTTGTCTAAGTGTACATTTTAATACAACAATTCTCTAATGACGTTAATTAATTCTAGTTCACTAAGTATGATCCATTAAACCAAAATTTAAGCCATACGTAATTCTCTCATGTCACAATTTGTAACAACTACCATATATGTACTTTCATAAACATGTAACATTCCAACTAGGTTACAATTTGGGGCCTTACACTTTCAATTTCAACTAAACCACGTTAGTAACAACAAAAGGTCTAATCTAACGAGAACGTAATTTACCTAAGAAAAGCTTAATGTGAATTATAAAGAAGAACTTTTTGTTCAACAATGAAATTCTTCCTAACAATCATCTTAGCATGAATTAGCTTTGCATTTTCCTTGTAAACTTTTTCATTCTCATAACAATCAAACCTAAGCTTTTCCAATTCTTGTAGTTGCATTTTATCATTTCACCTATCGCCTACATTTTTGTAATGCATTGCTTAATTACCCAGAAAGGTTTGTGCTCAATTTCTACTAGAAGATGACATAACTTTTTGTAAATAAGTTGATATGGAGACATGGCAATTGGTGTCTTATATGTAGTTCTATATGCCTAAAGAGCATCATGAAGTTGCTGGCTCCAATCTTTATGATTTGGACTCACCATTTCTCAAGGATTGACTTTATCTCTCTATTTGACACTTCTGGTTGGCTGTTTATCTTTGGATAGTAGTCTGTCAACACCTTGTGAGTGATATGATACTTCTTCAAAAGATTTCTCACCAATAAAATGTGAAAACTGAGTATCCTTATTGCTAATCAATGCTTGTGGTGTTCCAAACCTAGGCAAAATGTTAGACTTGATAAATTCTGCGATAACTTTAAAATCATTAGTTCTAGTGGCTTTAGTTTCCACCCATTTAGGAATATAATCCACAACCAATAAAATATAAACAAAACCAAAAGAAGAAGGAAATGGTCCCATAAAATCGATGCCTCGTAAATCAAAAATTTCATATGCTAGGATCGAAGATAAAGGCATTTGGTCTCCGTGGGATAAATTACCTAGTTTCGGGCATTATTCACATGCTTTACAGAACATATAGAAATCTTAAAAAATATTTTGCCAATAAAAACCACATTCAATTAGTTTCCTAGTAGTTCTATTGGGCACAAAATGACCACCACAAGCATACGAATGCCAAAATTTCAAAATAGATTCACATTCATGATCAAGCGCACATCTCCTAATTATATGGTCAGAACAATATTTCCATAATTGAGGATCATCCCATATATAATATTTTGAATCACTCTTTATTCTCTTCTATCTAACTTTACTCAAATTAGTAGGTAACTTATAGTTGACTAACTAGTTCACAATATCAGCATACCATGGTACCTTATCTTAAAGCGTTGGAAGTTGCTCATCTGGAAATAGCTCTTGTAAGGGAATTAAATCCTCTTCCTTCATAACTCGACTTAAGTAGTCCACAGCTGGGTTCTCTACTCCTTTCTTATCTTTGATCTCCAAATTGAACTATTGGAGCTGGAGAATCCATCTAATAAGCCTTAGCTTTGTTTCCTTTTTTGATAAAAGACATCTTAATGATGTATGATTAGAATATATAATTACTTTAGAACCATGCAAGTAAGATCTAAATTTATATAAAGCAAACACAATAGCTAAAAACTCCTTTTCTGTGGTGGAGTAGTTACATTATGTTGGACTAAGAGTTCTAGAAGCGTAGTAAACAACATGAGTTATCTTGCCAAAATTTTGACCAAGGGCAACACTTAGAACAAAATTGCTCACATCATAGATAATCTCAAATGGTTGACTCCAATTAGTTGGTTCAATGATTGATTTTGAAGTTAAAAATTCTTTTAACTTTTCAAATGCTTCCTTGCATCCTTCATCAAATTGAAATGACACATCCTTTTGTAACAAATGATAGAAATTAGTTGAGATCTTACTAAGGTCTTTGATAAACTTGCGAAAAAAACCTGCATGTCTAAGAAAAGAATAAACCTCCTACACATTTATAGGATAGGGTAAGTTTTGCAAGATTTCTACCTTAAACTTATCGATCTCAATCCCTCTAGATGAGATTGTATGTCTCAAAACCATTCCTTGTTAGACCATAAAATGACATTTTTAAGGATTTAGAATAAGAATAGTTTCGATGCATCATCCAAGTACATAATTCAAATTATCCAAGTATGCATCAAATGAATCCCCATATATAGAAAAATCATACATAAAGGCCTCAATAATGTGCTCCACATAGAGAAATACTTATCATGGATCGTTGGAAGCTGGTTGGGGCATTGCAAAGTTCAAACGACATTCTTGTATCAAATGGGCATGTGAATGTTATTTTATCCTTATCATTTGAAGTCATCACAATTTGGCTATAGCTTGAATACCCATCAAGAAAATAGTAGTGAGATCATCCTATAAGTGGTTCAAGCATTTGATTGATGAATGGGCCTAGAAAGTGATCCTTGCATGTAGTAGCATTTAACTTCCAATAATCGATGCATACTCACCATCTGTTTTCAATTTATATGGGGACGAACTCATTATTCTTATTTTTCACCACTATAATCTCAGTCTTCATTGGTGCCATTTGGACTGGACTTTGATAGTTATAGGTTTTATGATGTTTTAGTATTCATTTTACTATATTTTTAGTATTCAATTAATTAATTCATGCATATTTAGGGTTAGAATTGTAATAGTTGGTTAGATATTTGTCTTTTGAGTGTTTTTTGGATTAGAGCATGCTATCGAGCTTTAATATTATATGTTTGAGGTTCCTTGATGTGCTTGTTAGTGTTTCAGATCAAATATTGAAGAATAGAGAGAATTCGGAGTAAACCCAAAGTAAGACCTAAGGCCACGATCATGACAAAAGGTTAGTAGGTATGCCATGATCATAGCCCCATTTGCCACAATCATGAAAAAAAGCAAAATTAAGTGCCATGATCGTGGCCTATATGACAGCAGATGCAGACCAACTTCTAAAACACAAAATTTTAAGGATATTTTAGACTTTTGGGCCCAAGTAAACCCTACTGTTTGCTCTAAATGGAAAAGATATAAATAGAAGAGAAAGAACCTTAAAAGGGGGAGCTTCATTTTCTGCAACTTTGGAAAACATCCAATGGAGAGGACAATAAGAAAAAAGGAGGAGAAAGGAAGAATAAGAATAAGGTTGCAGTATCTATTCTGCCCTTTCTAAGTGATGTTTCATTTCATCATTATTATGCTTTCTTTTGACTGTGTGAGATGGATTTGATGGTGACGGATTTGGGTTTGAAGATGATGTTCTAAACTCTTTTAAGAATTTGTTCTTGAATAAATGTTAATGTAATTTCTTTGGATGTTAATACATTGGGTATTGTGATTATTTTTTGTATTTCCATGCTTTGGTAACAAATCGAGAGAGTGAAACAATAGCAAAACAATTAGATTGGGTAATGAGAGTTAAACAATCAAATATATCATGGAAATAATCAAATCAAGAGTTTAAACGAAGAGAGATCTCACATGAGGATCCGACAGTCTATTAAAGGGCTTAAGATCTAATTGGACGTGTGGGTTTTTGTTAATTGGGAGATTTTAAATTTCATAATTCAATTAGGGGTTATGCTTTAGGGTTTTAATGAATTATAACTCGAGAGAAAATAATCCCCGTTCAAAAGTCAAGGACTGATATTGTATTAACTCGAAAATAATCATGCTAGTATTTGATGATAAGATAAATCACCCTTCTCATAATAGAATATTTATTTATTCATTAGTGACACTTAATTTTGATTTATTTTTGTTAATTTTACTATTTAAATTCAATCAATCCATATTCACAAATTTATTTTTCTGTTTAGTTTTTATTTTATTTTTAATAATCCTTTTAGGCCTTAGATAATTTAGAATTAGATTAGTTTACCAAATCCTTGTGGGATTAACATCTTTAGTACTATGAGTTTACAATCCTTATACTTACAGATATTAGGCGTTTTATTAAAAGTAAAACTTGCTCATCAAGTTTTTGGCGTATTACTTGATCTAGCTAAGATTCACACTTACTGAACTTGGCATATAATTGTTTCTCCCTCATGATAACTAAGACTAACCTCGAATGTTTAAAATGTCCTTCTTAACCTTTCTAATATATTCAAAATATTATCTATGATCACTGTCGCTAATTGATCCAATCAAAGTTGGAACATTCTATTCATCAATTTCATAAACACTGTTAGGGAATTTGTTAATGCAAACAGGTATCAGAATTAACCCAAAGTGTTCATAACTAATTCTTAAAATTCTTAAGTAGCTAATTTCTCAAATGAGTTAATGTTACCTTATATTTTTCTCAGTCTCCCGATTTCCTTTTTCTTCTCGAATGATTCTCTCCATTCATTCGATTTCCTCACATTTCTATCGACTTATTCTAATGTATGACTATTTGTACTAGTTTCTCCATATATTTCCATTTATTTTAAATTATCAATTTTTAAAACAAAACCATCAAAACTAACTTGTACATTCTGAATATGCTAGTATAAAGTACATGGTGAACGTAAGCTCCTTTAACAATATAATCAACATCATCTCCAATTTATGAACCTAATAATTTAGTGGAACTACTTTTCATAAGAAAAAACTCTTACTATAGTATATTTAATTTCCTATGCTTGAGCCTCAGTTAGAAATAGGACTCCAATATTCTCTTCCAATTTATTCTATAGTCCTTCATTTCTAGAAATGGAACATTTGATTTATATGATATAATTCAATGAAAATTTCTATCAAAGAGTATTTCTTTCCTTAATCATCTATACTCTTTATAATCTTTGTCAGTCAACTATATTCATCATCACTTTTCAGTCATTTCTAATACCTTAATAAGATCGATTTCAACTATCATGATATCTCAATAAGATCAATTTCTATCATATCATACATGATCAGAATACTCTTTACAATAAAAATCAGTGAAGCAATAAAAATGCTCATTTTCTTTTATACTTTGGCATTTATCATCAAGGTCATTACATCTTATCTAGAGATGTATTTTCGACAAGTCACCAATTAATAACTTATGCTAAGGATACCTTAATCTCAATTTATTTTGGATAATACTTCTCCTTTTGTGCTAGCCCACGATCGTGGTAAACCTTCCCATGATTATGATAGGAGCTTGTCAAATTGGCCACGATTGTGGGGACTCTACCACGATTGTGACAGAACCTACTAATCTCGGCCACGATCGTGGGGACTTGCCATGATCATGCCCTACTTCTATTTCCTTGAGTTCATCACACATAGTAACATCATTTACACTCTAAATCTATCCCCAATTGATCATTACAAATGTTTTCGTTCGCTATTCTGATTCATCTCATAAGTTCAAATATGAGGACTAAGATTTAAGAGATTTCAATAGGCAATAGATCACTTGCTATACCATCTCTAAGTATATAATACATAACTGCTTAATAATATCACTTGTCAAGATGATCACAATATTAGACATACACTTAAAATAACAAATCAACTTAACTCTGATGACTTCCACATATATCGCTATCATTCATCTCATCTTCCAATTATCATTTATTTCATTTTCCATATGTATATTCTTAATCAATTTAGAATTATAGAGGCATAACCATTATGAAATTCTAATCTTAATTCCATAGACATATTCTTTTGCTAAATCATAAACTCTTATTAGGATAATCAAACAACCATTCCAAGTCCAAATTCAACCACTGAAGATAATAGAAAATTTTGTTTTCATTCAACTTTGCTTATACACTTTAAATCTTGACATTTCATTTCTATCATATCTATATTTTCCTTAATCGATCTATGACAATGTATTCACATCTATATCACATTCAAGGACATATCACCATAGTACAATATTGACTTCATATTCAACGATACAACCACAAATACAAATGTATTGAATCTTTTTCTATTATATCGAACCATATACTATTTGTCATTTATAGATATCTTAAAATTTTCATTTTCTGGCATTCTAACAGATTATCATCCTTCCCATTGCCTCAAACAGCTCAAAACTCTTAATAAATGCTTATGCATGTGACTCAAGTAAATGCGACTTAGACTGGGGATCAGTTGCCACTGCATGCTATAATATGTATAAAATGAAGGTAACTTGACACATATTTTGAAAATTGCCCATGTAAGATTCTAAGCCTGGGCTCTGTGCCAAGCATTGTAGCACCCCACTCTCATAGTGTATATTCGCATACATATTGTTGGTATTTAAAAGCATACTTAACGAGGGTGGCATGTTAGGATAGTTAGTCAATCGTACTCATTAAAAAAATTTTCTCACATTATATGCATTTTTAGAAACAAAAATAATTTCCTACCGATTTTATTTATAAACATGTTTAGTCACAAGTGTTATAAACAAATAAACACATCATCAGAAATCCAGTAATCAATTGGGCCCATTTCATTTACATAATGTTTTCAGTCATAATGATATTACATACCGAATTCATTTGTACAATAAATAACACTTGCAAAATACAATGTTTAACATATAATAACAGAAAGCATATGTAGCTGCCAACTAATCCTGACCTCAAGCTCTTATCTAAATGCAGTAATTATAATTCAATTTATCTAACTAGGTATTCCCTCTGAGCTTGAAAGACAACATTGCAATTTTGGTGAATTTTGTGAACTCAGTGAGTGGATCATTCTTAATGGCTCACTCAAATCACACAACACATCAGTTCATACTTCAATTTCATATATATTTCATATCATCATATAATACACATCATTTCACCAATAATCCTATAGCATCACATAACACTTTGATCACTTATTCTACATTTCACATTTAGAGTAGTTAAACAGTTCATTTCGATCATTTAAAGCATGCATATCATTTATATATGCAATGCTTATGAGACTCACTTTCAATTGTTATTATCGTGACTGAGTGCCTATAATTGTCCCATATTCATTGTGGATTCCAAGCTCATTAATATATGTCCCTTTCTGTTGGGGATATAGGGCTTATTATACATAGTGAGCCTTTGGCTCTTAATGACTTTCTGAGTCTTAAGCTCTTTATTGGTGGCTACTCCATTAACGACAGCCTTTATCTCTTCATGCATTCATGCAACGAAATGCATCATATTCACATATATCAATTAGTCACTGTGTTCAATTTCACATTCACATTCACATTCACATTCACATTTTTCATCAGTTCGATGTCCAGCTTTCAACAACAATGTTGAGAATCACTTATTCCATTCACATTCACATTCAATGAAGCACTTCCTATGTTTTCACATTTATCAAACTACTCAAACTATTTATTTCTGGAATGGATTCAATTGCAATCATATCAGTAGTAATTCAATACAGAAATTTAGAATAGAATAAAAAATAAAAAGTGAGATCATCTCGATTGACTCATAGTACGCTCTAGATTAGCATTTGCTTCTATAATCTAAAAATGTCTGGATGCAGATGTTTTGTCCTGTATACCAACATCATACAATACACATTGTACACACATTACTAATTTCACCTTCATATAAACATTCAATTGTACACATACATATATGTGCAATGTATAATACATGCTCAATGACAATCTCAGGTATATTTCCTTAATTCACATCTCATAATCAATTAATATCATCTTTCAATCATTCTTAATACCTAATATAACTTACTCACTTTAAACACCTCATTCATCATCAACTAGGTGTATTTAAGATCTTAATTAAGCCTAAATACATCACATGGAAGCAGCCTAGCATTGATTGGTTCATAAATCACTCAAAAGACAACTCTTTTCCCCGATAGGTCTGCCCACAATCATGGTGTCCCTACCAAGATCATGACAGAAACTTTTGGGACTGACTATGATTATGATAGAAACATTTTCTGGCTAGGCCACGATCGTGGGGTGAGGGCCACAATCATGCCCTACACTTTCTTCCTTCATTCACACGAATTTAAGATATATACTTGCATTAATTTTACACTGAACTTTCCATAATCCATATCTACTAATGCAACATCATTTCATACTAACTTACTACTAAATTGATTACATTAAACTCTCAAACCTCTACTCATTTTATTCACGACTTCCAACTTAATCTCATCATTCATGAAATCCTATCTCTTTCCGTAATATATGTCATTCATAATGCATCAACCAATTCATTTCCATAATTCGTTATTTACGATTTATCACTTCTTTATTTCTACCTCAAATACAAATTTAAAACATTCACAAAACAAGTTATACAAGGTCATTAATCATAACCAAAATTAGGACATCAAATATGTCCACATATTCATCATCTTTCACTTATTATATCTAATTCTCATTCCAAGAATATTACTCTAACATCTTTCTTATACTTAAATTTTTGCATTCATTATACCTTAATTTCTTAGTTTAAAACATTTACATAACAACTTATAATCCAGCTTTTTATACTCTCTAACTAAAATTACAACACATATATACTCATTCATTAATTCCCTAGCTTCATTATCAACACAAGAATATGACATGAATACTTCTCTTTATTTATCAACTTTTTACTTTAATTTAACCAACATTTTGAAGCTTATTTCATCAAGCAAGTATCTTCAATACAACTCAAATCTACAGTTAATCATAAACACAAAACAAGTCATAGTTACATCCATTTATTCTTGAACATTTTTTTATTATTATCATATATCTTCATACTATAAATTTATCCCAAAAACGTACCTATAACATCTCCTAGGTCATAAATCATCAGATACTTTAAAACAAGACATCAATATTCCCATTCTTCATCCACGATGCACATGCATATTGATCATTATTCTCATGATCATTTAATATAAAATAATCACCATATTTGTTTCATATATGACTACCCATGAATATCAAAGTATAACTTACCTAATTTAGCTACAAAATCTTCAAACTCGTATAACCCTAGATTTCTTCTCTTACATGGTCGTCATCATCCAAGGATGGTAGTGTTAGGTCTTTAGCGACAAATGAAGAAATATCAAGGATGTTGAAGCATAAAGTGAAAGATGGTAATGAGCTTCACTATGGTGAGAGTTGAAGGTGTTGCAGAAATGAAGAAGAAAACAGAAGAGAATCACGAAGAAGAAAAGAAGATGAAAGCATGGATTGACCAAATGAAAAAAAAGATGCTCTTTCAATGAAAATATCATGAGTAAGGTGCGTGGCATGGAAAGTGACACTTGTCACTTGCCCCATGTCACCACCTTGTGATTCTCTATAGGCCCTCTTTAATAACCAGTCCATTGATCCTCCAATTTCTAACCTAATTATCTCCCAATTTTCTATGACACTTGTCCTTAAATCTTAATATCACTTATCAAAAATTTCTACTGCCATTTGACACTTAATTTTTAGCACCCCCTTACCGTAGGGAACACACTGGAACGCCCACAGGTCATTCTGATACATATCCTACGATAAGGGTGAACTACGATGAATCACAACTAACACCTCACATGGCATCATAATAAAACATCAGTTATAAAAATCATAATAATTTGAAACCAAAATTTTCCTCTTTTCATTTCATCAAAACTAGAAATGTATACATCTGTCATCTTGAACTGTCTGTACATCAATACCAAAATTCTAGTACAACATACTACATGAAAGAGGAAAAATACATCAAAGCTATCTAGGTCATCCCAAAAGTCCCAGCTGACCCACCTGTGTGCCATGACTTCTCTCGCCAACACGACCTACTTGGCCAGAAAAGTCCTTCTGGAGCTAGGTGTCTACTCTCGATCCTAAAAAAAATATGTTGCAATTTTGGGTGAGTTTGCGAACTCAGTGAGGTAACCATCATCGATGGTCCACTCAATTCATGCAACACTCAAGCATAAGACAGGCGTTTAATAATTTCACACAAATCAGAAGTTTCATATGGTTTCACAAATAACACTTCCTTTTTTACATAAATATAAGGCGTTTGGCCTTTCACTCAATCAAATGAACCAAATGCATATGAAATGCGTATGTGACACTTTTCCACTTTATTACGGTGTTGTGACCGAGCGCCTAAATTGTCCCAATGTGGGTGCATTAATCGTTGAGCCTGAGGCTCTAAATCACTGTGGGGCTCAAAGCTTGAATAAAAATGTTGAGCTTATAGCTCTCGGTGGCTGCTCCTGTCACAACTACCATTATCTGATCATGCATTCATGAATGGAATGCAAATGTTGCAATTATGCACGTATGCATATCTCACAATCATTCACATTTAAATTATAGTCACAATTTAATCACATTGAAGCACGTACACAATTAATCTCATTCCATCACAATCACAATTATTCACAGTAAAACACTTAGGTCCCAAATTCACATACAAGTAGCACTTCTATGTCATAACTTCCCAATATTCAGTCATCGGACCTTTTGTCCGGAATCCACAATCAATCACAAATCATATCCCACCATTATTCACTACAAAGTTATAAGCAAAGAGAACCAAACAAATAATAATTGAGAGAACCGTCTAGGTCACTCACAAATAACTTCTGAAGCTAATGCCTGGAAGTCTCGGCAAGGTCTGCAGGTTGACGTTCCACACGTGCCTCTATAACAATTAAAATCCACACATATTACCAAATGTATGATCAGAAATATTACAATGCACTTGTAGAAAGTAAAATGTGTACAATGCATGTTCGTGACATTCCCGGCATTATTCCAAAAATATTTATCACATAAATTTCCTCCAAATTTTAGGAATCCAAAGACTCCAAAATCACTCAATTCAGAGCTCTATAAGTCTAATTTTCGTTAAAACTCGGATTGGAAACTAATCGCTCCTCAAATCAATTCATCACATTCAAAGGATAAAGGGGCTCGCGATCGCGACTTCACTAATTTCAAACGTCGCAGCTTCGATTCTCTGGACCTCTCGCGAGCACGACTTGTCGTGGTCGCGAACAGCCTAGTTGTCGCGACTGTCGCGATCGTTCAGTTCTTAACCCCTTTAAATTTTCAAAGTCACGATTGTGCATGTTGCACGATAGCGACTTAATCCTTCACAAGGTCACCCTCACGGATAAGCACGATGGTGTAAAGACCTCCAGGTCACCCTCGTGCTCATGCATGATCGTGCATTTGACCTGTGATTTTCAAATAAAAGTCACCATCGTGCTCATGCATGATGGTGCACCTCATCTACTTTCATAAAACCTAACTTTTTACAAAAAACTCCAAATGTGACAAATTTTGTATCATTGGAAAGATCTCAGAAAACTCTATAAGTTCCTTTGAAGACTCACAAACCAATTTCATCCCTAAGGGTGTCAAAAGTTCAATCAAAGTTTCTGCCTAATAAAAATTCCCAAAACAGTAACACATTTTTTCAAAAATCCTATCTTCCCATTACCTTTGCCAATAATTCCAAGCTATATATCAAAAGAAAGATCAAAACATATCCTACAACTTTCATGAACAACTTGAAA
>JAOSBN010060561.1:0-13873 GCA_027563595.1 Erythroxylum suave | reverse complement strand
ATTTCGTGGCTTAATACTAATACTGCAGCTGTCATTTTGTTCTCTCTCAAACTTTTCTCTAGAATACACATACTTGCCGAGTCATTTGTTGGTGTTCGTGACAGATCGCTGCTGCAAAAAAGGGTTGTGATGGCTGATTAAAAGCATATAATTCGATAGCGTTGTTTTTTCTTTACCAAGAAGTGATGGATCATGTGGAGAAAGAGCAAGGAATTGTGTTAAGTAATCATTTCACCACAATAGCTTCAGTTGTTGTATGAGACCTACTCAATTGGTTTTATATATTATATATTTCTAGAGCTCAAAAATCCCAAATAATTCACTTGACAAACCCGAAAAGAGGTTGCAAGTGAGGGCGAGTATTGGGATAATAAATTCCACATTGAAAAGAAACAACATCTAACAATAACATATAAGTTTGAGAATAAGCAATCCTCTTTAAGGCTTAATTCTTTTAAATCGACCTCATTCTCAACACAACTTAAATTTCAAGATGGTATCAAAGCCTATAAGGCCCAACGGCCCAGCAAAGATCCTAGAGTCCAAAAATCTCAAATAATTCACTTGACAAACCCCAAAAAAGGTTGCAAGTGAGGGAGAGAATTAAGATAATAAATCCCATATCGAAAACAAACAACATCTATCAATAGCATATAAGGTTGAAAATGAGCAATCCTTCTTAAGGCTTAAGTCTTTTAAATCGACTTCATTCTCAACCTAACTTAAATTTCAAGATAGTATTAGAGCCTCTAAGGCCCAATGACCCAACAAAGATTCTGGAGCCTAAAAATATCAAATAATTCACTTGAAAAACTTAAAAAGAGGTTGCAAGTGAGGGGGAATATTGGGATAATAAATCTCATATTGAAAATAAACAACATCTAACAATAACATATAAGCTTAAGAATCAGCAATCCTCCTCAAGGCTTAAGTCTTTTGGATCGACCTCATTCTCAACCCAACTTAAATTTCAAGAAGTTGTTGGGTATCAGTGAGATTAGTCCTAGCTTTCAATAAAGCATCTTCAGTGGACCACCTAATAGCATGTAGAATTTTAAGTTCTTGCTTGATGATGAACTGTTGGTGCCCTCAAAAATCATAATGCACCTGTTTTGCAAACATAAGTGTAGCCAGGTAAATGGATCAAGTAGTTGTTGAAGCGAAAAAGATGGTGGTAGGTGTCCTTTTGGAAGAGATTCATAACTTTAATAGGGGTGTGGTCAGAGAAGAGAAGGTCCTGGAATATGGCATAATTGTTGGGAAACTGAAGAAGCCATTAGGCACTAACTAACGCTCTATCGAGCTTCTTTTGAATATACGAATGGGTGGATTGCTTGTTAGACCAAGTGAATTTGTAGCCAAACAGTTCAGGTCTCTAACTGCTATTGTGTCTGCACACTGCTTGAAATCAGTAGAGTAGTTTCGAAGGTTACAGTTAGAACTCTTGTGTGCTTCAGACCAATGTAAGATGGAGTTATAACCATGATAGGCTGGAGGTTCGACTGATGTCAATAAGATTACTCCAAAGAGGGGATCGTTAGAAGGCAAAGTTGTTGGCGTAGATGCAAGAGACTAGAATGTTAATGTTTTCCTGTAGAAAAGAAACTTTGAGATGCATAAATTGATCAGTGCAGTTGCGAAGCTCCAACCGAATTGCATCAAGCCTATAGCATAGGATGATTCGGCCATTCATATGATGCAAATGATTAGAAATATGTTGCCAGCCATGTCCCAAAATTGAGTGTCGACTAAATTTTACTAATTTTATTTTGGTTTTAAGTAATCATATAAGTAGAGGCTTCTCCCTCTTGAAAATACCTCTTAAAGCAGCTTGCTTTGTAGGGCAATTCATTCCTCGGACGTTCCACACTATGATGGACATATTAAGAGAGCTTATTTCTGATTGCTCTGTTGAGATTTACGCCTTTCGATTGTTTGGAATGGCAGACTCGATTCTTTTGGCGCAATATCAATATTATTTTGAGATTGAGGACTGGGTGATTGAGCTTCTATTTCTGTAGAATTGTTTACAGAGTGAGTATCAGATGAACAGGGTAAGTCATTTGTTTTACTAGCTAAGGCATGGTTGGTTGGTTCAGGGGAAAAGAGTTATCCAACTTTCGGGGTTGCAGGTGGTTGGTGAACGTGAGAAGGTGCTTGTTCGGTGACAATTGGCTCAATAGGTGAGTGAAAAATAGCATTAGGAGCATTCTCAGGGGCAGGAATATTTTCATTTTCCTTTGCACACAGGTTAGGCGTATCATTGGGAACAAGCATGTTTCCCATTAGCTCAGAATAGCTACCAGTTTGGAAGGTTTTCTCTATGGCTTTCCCAACTTTCCCCTGGTGTTTGGGGAGAGGTTTCCACACTGTCCTCCCATAAATTATGTCCTTCACCGAGCCTCATGACAAGGATTTTGGTGGGCAGCTCTTTGGAGATATCCACGCTAATACAAATGCGGGCATAGCCCACCCGCTTCTTCATAGCAGTATTTTTGTCGACGCATAGGAGCTTACCGATAAAACTAGCAAGAGCACTCAATCTTTTGGTGGTCCAGTATTCAAGAGGGATATTATAGAGGTGAATCCATATAGGAATGTTCTGTATCTTGATAGATTCAAGTTTCAAGCTCGGTCGAGAACAATGTGTTAGAATATATTTTATATATTCTTTGTTTGTTTTTGGCATTTTAAATTGGACATATAAGAAAATTAACATTATTATATGGATTGAAGATTGCACCTACGGTAGTAATTAAAAAGGTGTGTGTTGCTGCATATCCTCATCACTGAAGAAGTCTATCTCAAATATGCATCCTATTTTTAATGGATTCTCTAAAATCTATCAAGATACGTGAATATCTTCTTGTGGTGGATGAAGTCTAGGTGATTACGTAAGTGAAGAAAATCCTGCTGGTGGTTGTGTGTATGATTGTCGTTTTTTATGGTTTTGTTGGCTGCGCATGGTGATGATTGGTGTACCTTGACTCGCGGTTGATATATGAAAAGTACGGAGTGCATCTGTCTATTTGAAGTTGCTTGAGATATATCACATATTGGAAAAAATATATAGATTGCGTGGGACTTGGTTTCAGTTGTGTGGGCTACACACAATGCTTATCTCATTTTTTAAAAAAACAAGCTCAAAAACGTGATGTTGAGTGACTGAAGTTGTATATGTTGTGTGTCAATTTTTTATCACTGCTGGCTGCGCATATGGTTAGAGCTGAATAACGCATGAGTAATTTTCTTTTGTCTTACGAAGGATTGAGTGTGACGCTGCACACGTTGATTTTTGTCTCTCTTTGGTGGTTGTTGGTTGCGCACACGTAGGGGTGTTGAAACTTTGGTTTGTTGAAAACAAAACATGCAATGATCTATACGTGAGTAAGTGTGTGTGTCGAAGGGTTAGTTAGCTGGGTGTTGTGTTTTCTGTTTTGGAGGCTTAGCAATCGGAAGTTGGTGTTTTTATTGGGTAGCAGTGCACAATCCACAACTTTATTTTTCCAGCAAGCAAAAACATGTTGTAATATCTATATGCAGTGAGTTTCTGCAGCAATGGGTGATACACGTTGTTTTTCTTGGGAGCACATGATCAATCTCCGTGGAGACAGTTCATTGCGGAGTTATTTTGAGGAGACAAATCCATAGGGAAGTCTTCCTAAATCTCAAGTATTTTGTTACTTAATTTTCTGATGAGTAAACACTTGAGCTATTTTTATTTATTATTGATTTGAGTGAAAGTAGTTAGACAAATCCTCTAACGAGGTTAGTACGAGACAGTCGTACTATTGGGTGTGAAAATCTTTCACGGGAAGTGAGGTTGAGAGATAATGTCAAGGGTTGAGTGGTGTCGGCTCAGTAAAGCCTTGAGTAATTCTATTGTACTTTAGTGAAAGTGATTAAGCTGAGTGAGGGCCCCGTAGACATAGGCAAGGAGTGTCGAATTACGTTAACAAATCTCAGAGTTGATTTATTTTGATGAGTTTAATTTTTCTGATTTTTGTATATGCCAAAGATCACGACAATAAAATTGGAAAGTTTGCGAAACGACCGCCCTCCTTCGATTTTTCACAATGGTTGGTTACCCACAAGCTAACGGCCCTCTTCTAGGATTTTTTAAGCTTGGGAGGCGGATCTGAATGAGAACAGAATGAGGTTGTCCTCATTGAGAAGTACATTGACTAGTCCTTTTCCATTCCAAAAATGAGGAGCCCATTTGTGTATGATTAGGAAGGGGGGACGTTAATCAAAGAAGAAACCAACGAGAGCGGCTTCCCAACAGCGAGCTCCTTCTTAAGAATTTCAATCTCTCGATAGACTATCAGTTTGCCATCGATTTTCGTGAGTGGTTGAAATGTTAGGTTCGAGGTATGGTGGTTGCCAACAACCCGTTTCCAACTCTTCTGAGGAGTAGGGGCTGCACGTGGCGTGATGGTGGAAGACTCAAAGTGAGGTTGAGTAGGGAAGGAAGGAGGGAGAGGCGAGGAGGGTAAAGTTGGGAATTCATCCTAGTAAGAGACAACCAAGGTCGGTATACTTGGAGATTAAGCTTGGTAAGGAAAAGCAATTTTAGCAGGTGGAGAACCTGAGCTAGAAAATTACCTAGAAAAGAGAAGAAAGTAGGCGGGAAGTAATGGTGTGACGAAAGTGGCAGGGGTGAGAGTGACAGGTGGTGGGAAGGGAATAAGAATAAGGTTAAAGATGAGCAGGACAAAGAGCAGGAACAAAAGTGAAGATGAGCAGGAAAGTTGTAGGGAAGAAGACAGGAAGGTGGAGTTTGAGGCCTACCCAGGACATCGGCATGAGGCACCATGCAAAGAGAATAGTCGAGAGCATCTCACCAAGAGAGAGAAGGGTTCCGAAGGTGGGGTTTTTTATTCCACGTCTTAGTTCTTGACCTTTGAGGATCTTGAGACTTCGATGCAGTAATGTTAAAAGCTCTACATGCAGGAGGATCTTGAGACTTCCACGATTGTTTTAAAATACATATGAAAGATTATAGACTTGGACTATGATTTTTTCCTGGTGAAGTTTATTGAGAAGGGCGATCTCCTACATGCGTTAACCGGCGGACCCTGGAGCGTCTTTGGACATGCCCTCTCAGTGCAAAAATGGCACTTAGACTTTCGCCCCTCCCACGATCGCATCACACGGGCGGTCGTCTGGCTTCGGATCTCGGACCTTCCCCTAGCCCGTTATCATCCCTAGATTTTATGTGCCCTGGGAAACATGGTGGGCACGCCACTGAAGATTGATGACACCACCTTGCTCACGCAGCGCGGGCATTTCGCTAGAATTGCAATCGACATAGACCTCAACGCCCCTCTTCGGCAGACGGTGGAGCTCGATGGCACAACGTACAAGGTCGACTATGAAGGACTCCCCAACCTCTGCTCCACATGTGGTATGGTCGGCCACGTTCTAAGCATCTGCTCACAGCGCCAACTGCCGACACCTGCCGCGGCGCAGGAGACTCCTGGGAGTGATGCTGGTGCTATTGAATCCACTGCTCTACGTACCAACAGCATCTCCCGCCCAGCAGCTGCGCCCACCAATGGCTCTGAATAGTGGCAATCTGTGCAACGGAACCACGCCGCCATCAGGGGCCGTACCTAGACCAGCCCCGCTCTCACACATCCCCATCGCAGGCGGGCGGCTCAAGGTACTCCCCCCTGGCACGACTGGAGTCAGAAGACTCGGACAAGATGGCACCAGTGGCGCACTCTCCATCGAGCGTGGGCTATCGGCTACAACTGGAAAAGCTGGCCAGGCCTGGACGCGAGCAGCCCATCTTCGGCCCTACAAAGTCCTAGTCAAGCCCGCGGACTGGACCCCAAGGTAAGTCCAAGATCCATTCCCAGCAGCCCACTTATATTGAGGATTTTGCAGGTGACTCTCACGAGGAGGGCCCATCCGATCTTCCACTGATCCTCGCACCCACGGTAATAGACGCTCATCTTGCTATTCATATTGCTTCCCTATTGAGATGATTTGTGATGACCAAATTTTAGCAGGAACTGACCCGGCTCTTGTACACAGTACCACTATGCATGATGCATCCGATTCCCTAGGAGGTCTCCCACGGGATGGTGTGGAAGTGGATATACTTCCTTCCCCTGACCCTTATAACATTGATGCGGGAGGTCAAGAATCGGACTGTAGTTTAGCAACAGGGATGGAAATACTGGCTAATAGGGACACGGGCCCCACTCTAGTGATAGCTGATTCACATCTAGCAGTCCAGGGCCCCGCCTATTTCCATTAATTATGATATCGATAATGATATGGAATTGTCAAGGCACGAGGGGCTCCCACATACAGGCCATTATTCGACATTATGCCGTATGTTTAAACTAAGGATCCTCGTATTGGTCAAACCCTGTATCAGTGGGACTCGAGCGAAGCAAATTATACAAACTCTGAACTTTGACTTCTCCTTTCGGGTCGAAGCCGAAGGTTTTTCTGGAGGCATCTAGTTGCTTTGGAAGCATGACATTGACGTCTCGGTGGTGGTTGCCCATCGCCAATTCCTTCACACGCACGTTCAGGCTAACGGTCAGTCCTTTGCGTTCACAGCCATTTATGCGAGTCCCCAACCCTTTACACGAAAGAAACTCTGGCCCATTCTCCACTGGCTTGGGCATAATATGCTCGGGCCCTGGTTAGTGGGCGGGGACTTCAATGCTAAATTGACTGCATCGGATAAGAAAGGGGGAGCCACGTCTGCCCGGGTCGCCAATCCCCAGTTCCAGAACTGGGTTAAAGATTGTGGTCTCCACAACTTGGGTTTCGTTGGCTCGAAATTTACGTGGAGGCGAGGCATCATCCAAGCACGCTCGATAGAGCTTTCGGCTCCTCGTCTTGGCTGGTGAGATTCCCCCAAACAGTCATCCACCACCTCCCCTTCCTTAGATCAGACCATCAGCCCCTCCTAATCCAACTGACTACCCCACCATCACACGAGTCCCCCCCCCCCACTCTTGCTTTTTGGTTCCAGAACGCATGGCTCTCCCATACTGGTTTTGTTGATACGGTCGGCCCATTGGCACCTCGATGAGAGCATGTTCCGTACCTCCCTTGATAAACTGGCCACCCACTTAACGTCCTAGAATAGGGAGGTTTTTGGCCATATCTTCCATCTCAAAAAACATCTCCTTGCCCACTTGGCGGGCATTCAGCGAGCGATGCAATCCGACCCCCCCGCCTCCCTATTAGCCTTAGAGGACCAACTGAGCAATGAATTATTGCAAGTCCTGTGTGAAGAAGAACTTTTTTGGCACCAACGTGCCAAATGTGATTGGATCTCGAAGGGGGATCGCAATACCCGCTATTACCATCTGCTCACTATGACCAAAAGATGGAAATCGCAGATCGCTCGCCTCTACGATGACGCAGGACTTTTAATTCCGATCTGGAGCTCCTGTAATCTTTAGCAACGAACTTTTATGCCAGCTTGTACGTCACAGCCGGGGAGCCCAGTCAGTCGCGTCTCATTCCGGGCGCCTTTCCCCCCCTTCGGGAGGATGCATGTATCGAGTTAGCAGCCCCCATCCATGCTTTGGAAATTCGAGGGGCTGTCTTCTCAATGAACCCTCACAAAGCCCCAGGTGTGGATGGTTTCAATGCGTTCTTTTATCAGTCCCAGTGGGCCACTATCAGCCCCACAGTGGTGGAGTTTATCCAAGCTACTTTCCGACTAGAGAAGTGGGACGAGGACATCAACCACACCATCCTGGTTTTGAAACCCAAAATCCCACACCCTACCTATATTTTCCAGTTTCGGCCTATTAGCCTTTGCACGGTGATCTATAAGATTATTACCAAAATCGTGGTTAATAGGTTGAAAAGTCACTTAAGGTATCTCGTGGCGAATAACCAGTGCAGTTTTATTACTGGCCGGCATATTACTGACAACATTATCATCGCCCAGGAAGCTATCCACACGATGCGGCACAAGCAGGGCAAGACTGGATACTTTGCCCTCAAAGTCGACCGAGGAAAGGCTTATAATCGCCTTCGGTGGGATTTCATCCAGGACACCCTTACCGATCTCGGGCTCCCGAGCACCCTCATTTCTGTTCTCATGCAATGTGTCACAACTATTACCATGCAAGTCAACTAGCAAGGGACCTTATCGACTCTCTTTTTTCCTACCCGCGGTATCCGTTAAGGGGATCCATTGTCACCGTACCTTTTTGTGTTATGCATGGAATGCTTGGGACATCTTACCCAGCGGGTTGTGGGACAAGGACACTGGCTCCCACTCAAGTTCAGTCGCAGAGGACTGCCACTTTCACATTTATTCTTTGCGGATGATCTCGTCCTGTTTGATAAAGCCACTGTTTCCCATGCTCAGCTTCTGGACAACATCCTTGAATTTTTTTTACGCAACCTCAGGCCAGAGCGTCAACAAAGCTAAAACTCGCATATTCTTCTCCAAGAATGTTTCCAGAGATACCACTCGACACATTAACAAAACCCTCAAGGTCCAGAGTACGGCTAATCTTGGCAAATACTTTGGGGTTCCTTTGATCTATGAGCGTACTAAACGCCGTACGTATCAGTATATCCTTGATCAAGCTCAGGCTAAACTTTCGGGCTAGAAAGCACGCATTTTAACTTTAGCCGGATGGTTTACCTTAACCCAATCAGTCCTTGCTGCTCTTCCCCTCTACACTATGCAGACGGTCCGGTTGCCTCGTCGGCTTTGCGATGGATTGGAAAAATTGATGCGTCACTTCATCTGGTGAGCCCACCGTGGTCAGCTGAAAGTTCATCTGATAAATTGGAACACAGTGTGACAACCCAAAAAAGCCAGGGGATTGGGCATCAAGTGGATTCGACCTTCCAATGATGCCTCTCTAGCTAAGCTTGGATGGGCCCTCCTCACCAAAACTAATGCTCTGTGGGTCCAGATCCTTTGGGTTAAATATCGGCTGGATACTACTCATGTCCCTTTACAGGTAGACCGCCCAAAAGCCTCCTCCACCTGGCGGGGGATAGCTGCGACGTGGACAATAGTGCGGCATGGGGCGTCGTGGCTACCAGGGGACGATAGTAGGATTCTATTATGGCTAGACAACTGGGTCGAAGATTTGGGTCCCCTACACCTAGTGACCACAACCGAGGTGCCGGCTAGCGACCTTATAGCCACCATGGCAGCCTACCTAAATGAGGTGGGGGATTGGCAATGGCATCGATTCCAACATTATCTTCCCTCTACTGTTTGTCTGATAATTGCTTCTCAATGCCCGCGGAGACATGGTCGGGGCACGGACCAATTGGTCTAGGGCCCCTCTTACCCTGTGATTTCACCATTGCCTCAGCTTATGATAGCATTACGAAACCCAATGAGACTGCGTTGAGCCGGGCTTGGGAGCTCATTTGGAAATGACCTGACCCTCAGCGAATCCGGGCCTTCCTCTGGCTTTTAGCTAAACAGAAATTATTAACTAACCACCAGCGGGTTAAACGCTCGCTTACTCCGAACAGTAGTTGTTACTTTTGTGGTCAGGAGGAGACAACCCTACACGCTCTGCGGGACTGCCCCCAAGTGACCTCCATCTGGCATCAATTCCCTCCTCACCTTCTCTCACGGGATTTTTTCAATCTTCACGCTGAGGGATGACTTACCTACCTCCTCGGTACGCACCTCCAGTTCCATCAACTTGACTGGGCCCTCATCTTTGACGTTGCATGCTGGTTCATTTGGAAGTGGTGGAACGCGAGCATCTTCGACCCTGCCTTTACTTGGCCGGCCGACAGCGTGCACATTGTCCTGGATTATTGCGTTTGCATTCTCCGAGCTCAATCAATGGTTAATCGCGTCTTTCTAGCCCCGCATCTTCCAAGGGGTACCATGGTGGGCTGGGCTAAACCGACTATGGGCTGGGTCAAGCTAAATACAGATGGCACTGCCCGCGTTGGGTCCACCCGGACCGCAGCCGGGAGACTTTTGCGAAATAGCCTCGGCCATTGGTGTGGCGGTTTTCTCCATCATATTGGTCGGGGTACACCCCTGGAGGCCGAACTCTAGGGGGTCCACGCAAGGCGCAGGTTGGCATGGGACAGCGACTATCGCCAAGTGGTAGTCGAAGTGGACTCGCTGGAGGCCATCAACATCCTCTCCCCTTCTCCTGCCGACCGAACTGACAGTTCTTTTTTGTTGACAGGTATTCAAGGAATGCTCCTTCGGCCGTGGGCGGTCCATTTCCAGTATATCCCCAGCGAGGGTAACCAGTGTGCTGACCTACTTGCTGCTTTAACAGCTGCCTCCAACCCAGGGCTACAGTACCTACGAGAGCCGCCGTCGCTTATTCATGAAGCTTTACTCCATGATTTGAATAGGACCCGCCATCCTTGGGCCTCCACTCCGGCGTCCAAGACCGGGGCCCTGATTTAGTTTCTTAATGTTTTAGCTTCCCTTGTAAAAAAAAAATACATATGAAAGACTTCCACTGGTGAATAGGATTTCTCTAATAACTTAAGATGAAGGTTTGTAAAAATCAGAACAAACAAGAATACAGAGAAGTATAAATATACACAGATGTTGATTCCTTTTCTGAACTTGATTCACCGTGTTCAGATAATTTAATTTAGGTAGAATATTTTTTCATTGTCATATCTTAAAAAAATTGTAGTTAAAGTCACCTATGTAACATATTTTTGTAAATCATGCTTTCATAAATTATTTTATATATAAACAACTAATTTTACCAACATTTTTAATGAATAATTAATATTATTTAGTGTTCAAATCAATTTATATAATCCACTTCCAATTAACCACTAATAAAATAGTTAACTGCTAATATAATATGCCCATCGCAAAACAGGTCAACTTCTTAAAATTTAATGCTTATAATTTTTTAGCATAACTCGGGTGAAATGTAGTGGATTAGTGCAGGATACCGTATGTAGTCCACGTAAATCATACCCAAGAAGTAGAACAAAGCCATAAATGTCAACTCCTCTGTTCTTACGAAAATTTTAGGTAAAAGACAGCCATGACTTTACTCGATTCTCGTCCCACCATCCGATTCTGTCGTAAGCCAACTTCCTTTTGTCTTTGTTTTCCTTATATATTCTTCTCTTTTCCCTCACTTTCTCAGCCCTCCTCATCCAATCATCCCAAACAATTAAGAAAAATTGATATCGAATAGAAAAGAAAAAAGAAAAAGAGGGCGCGTTACTAACCTCTCTACCGTTCTACTCCATGTTAATCTAATCGGAGATCAGGAAGAATTGCTGCCTAATCATGTGTCCGTAATAATTATTATTACAAGTGACAACATTGTACGTGATCATCGATCTGGGCTCGAATTTCTCGAACATGGAGGTGCAGCGGTTAAGAGATTTGATGTTTCTATGGTCTAGGATCCAAAGTAACCGTGTGCCTCTTGTGGGTGGAAACCACATTGCTGCTAGGTTTTGCACTTGCTAACTCTTTTCCCTTGAACCTTCTTCTCCATCTCTTACCCTGATCATCTGCCAGTCTTTCCACAAGATTCCTTTTTTTTTTTTTGCTTCTGCTTTTAATGATATATTTAGGACCCAATTCTATGGCATTCAAGCGTATGGACGACTTTCAACAGAAACCCTTCAAGCAACACAAGCTCTTGGTCCTGCATGCCAATTTCGTGGATCATTTGGATGATGAGAAGTTGATCGATTATTCCTGGACTTTAACGCTTGTCGCTCGTGCCATGCTTTTGGCATTGGTTTTTGTTTCCTTACCAAGGATAAAAAAAAAACTTTTTGGTGCTTTTTACACCTAAAAAAATGGGTTCGGCCTATTTGTACTATTCTAGGCCGAAAATTCGAAGCCCAAAGAAAATTCATGGTTTGAAGTCCAAAAGAAAACCACTGTCCTTGGCCCATCAGATTTTAGTGTCCAGCAAAAAAGGGAGTAGTAGAATTTAAGTTAGAGTGGGAGTCTTGAAGTCCAAGATAATGAGGAGATAAAGATAAAGTTTTATCCAAATATTATCTCTATAGGATAAGATAAAGTTTTATCCAAATCTTATCTCTATCCGACAAGATAAGGTTTTATCCAAATTTTATCTTTATCTAGCAACATAGAATTTTATCAAGATTACAAGTTTAATTGCAATGAAACACTCAAATTCGAAGTCCGGACATCGGCCTTAGCCCATTAAAATTCGGTGACTAGCAGAGGAAGATGTGATACAATTTGATTTGGAGTAGAAGACCGGAGTCCAAATTTAAAGAAAGGATAAGAAGAGAAGATAATGGACTCCGGCCAACCTAATCTTCGTTTATAAGATGAGAATCATTTTGAACTTGATCTTGATCTAGTGGGATAAGCTTTATCAAGATTTCAAATTTGAATTAAGACATTCATCATCGGTGACTATAAATAGGGACTTTGAAGAAGAAAGAAGGATCCCACCCTTGACAAATTAAAAGCCTGGCACTCCAGCAAATTTTTGCACTTTTTAGCTTATTTCTTTATTTTTCGGCAATCCCTTTATTTTTTCAGCCTAGCCTTTTCCTTTGAATTGTTAATTAGCTTTCCTTTCAATTTTTAATCATTACATATTTGCCGATTTGTTTATCATTGAAGCAAAGTACTTTCTATTAGATTCCTGTCCCTTTTCTAGCAAAACACGATCGTTCTGATTTCTAGTCAAATTACGAGGCGCAATATTTTTCCTATTTTTCTTTAGTTTGAAAACTACTTTAATTTCCTAGCACGCTCGCAAATTACAACAAAGGGCTACGCGTTACCTTTTACTCGTATAAAGGCCAAATGGGTGCCACTCAATATCAAGCCTTAATTGAACGCTATAATGACTTTTCTATCAACCTTTCGCGGGTCTTGCATGATTTAACAAATGAAGGCCGGTTTAAAGGTGGTGGTAAAGCCATTTTAGTAAGCAATGGAGATGGAGATAAAAGTGGCATCTACACTTTTGACATTCTGACCGACACCGAGATGGATCATGTCTCTGTTATTGATTCTCATCGTCAAACCATGATTCCTGACGAATCCTTCGACTTCCCATTCAGCTATAGCTATCACAGTGCCCCAGAATTCATCGACAGAACACTAAAAGTTGGCGGGATTGCGATTGTTCAACTCAGTGACAATCCTTCGTTTCCATTCAATAAGCCATCCAATTACAAAATAATCTACCAGAGGAGATATCAGTCCACAGTCTTGGCTATGAGGAAAACGAGCTTGGGAAAGACCAGGTCCGCCACACAACGACGTCTCCTTGACTATTCCACAGAGGCGCGAAAGCAAGCACTGAACAACCTCGAAGATGTACCCCTGGAACCACCAAGAGCAGCTTCAGAAAAATCAACAAGATCCTGAAAAGAACCAAGTATCTGCCAGACTTAATGGATGATTCCCACGAAAGTTATCCCCGCCGCGTGTTCATTGACATGGGGTTGCTAGAAAAGGAAGGCGAAGGCATTCCTGGGTGGTTCGAGAAGCACTATCCAACAAGGAACATGGATTTTAAGGTGTAGGAGGAGATTGCCACAGAAGAATCATTGTCAGCGCAGGTAGAAGAGGTTGAAATGACAGACTGGCTGAGAAAGAATGTAAAAAAAGAGGATTATGCGGTGGTGAAAGCAGAGGCGGAGGTAGTGGAAGAGATGGTGGAGTAAAGCAAGCAAACTGGTTGATTGGAGTGCAAGACAAAAGGGAGGAGTAATGGAAGCAAAAGGGCAAATTAGGAGTGCTTGGCTTTGGATGGAAGGTTAAGGCTATGTTTGGTTGAGGGGTTGAGGATGGAATGGAATGGAACGTAACATACTTCCATCGTTTGGAAGGAAGTTTTATAATGGAATGGAATGGAATGGGATGGAAGCGGAGGGTTTCATGTTACGTTCCATT
>JAOSBN010060531.1:0-13875 GCA_027563595.1 Erythroxylum suave | reverse complement strand
CCAGTGACCCGTGAGACTTCGCCCACGGGTGCTGCGAAACCGGACTGGAGCAGGCCGTACAACTTGTCGCCGATCAGAGGCGGAGAGATGGCCGAGGATGGCGCCGGGTGGAGGTTCCATTCTGGTTTCACGTCGAAATGCATCTTGCTCAGGAAGTTGAGGACTTGGTCGACAAGCCACGTCCAGAGCCGAGGAAACCAGGTGACCATGAAGGTCTGGATCAGGACGAACCTGAGACTGCCCGTTTGATCAAAGACAGCTCCGTCAGACATGTACCGGGGAAAGAGCAAGACTCCGTTGCGGTGCGACATGTATGCCTTATTGGCTGTCTCTCTGAGAGAGCTCACGACGTCTTGTGCAGACGCGTGGATACCGAGGATAAGTACGTTCTTGTCGGCATACGGCTTGGAACCGTGGTAGTCGATCGAGTGTATGATTTCTCCGCCGAAGTTCTCTTCGCCTTCGAACTTGATGCGTTTGGGTTTATAGAAGGACCCTGTCGCGACGGCGACTTTATCGAACACCTCTGTCCTTTCAGGACCGTCTTTGTGTTGGACTGTCAGTACCCACCTATCGCGGACACGATCCATACTGACAACCTTGGTGTTTGTGTGTATCCTTTCTGTGAGGCCGAAGTGGTCACTATAGCTGGTCAAGTACTTGTGCATCTGCGGTGCGGTTGGGAAGTCGTCGGTGTCCTCCGAGAAAGGAAAGTCAGACATGGCAGAGCGGAACTTGCTGTTGTTGAAGACTGTGGTTGAGTGAACGGATATGGTTGAGTCGAGGGAGTCCTTCCACAGCCCTCCCACATATGGCCTGGATTCGAATCCTGTCACATCGAATCCGTCTTCCTTGAAGCTCTTCATGGCTATGAGGCCCATGGCCCCTGCACCGATGACAGCTACCTTAGTAGCCATGGTTTTCCCAGACAAAGATTAAACAATGACAGTGTCAAGACCTACCACCTGGACGAATACTTTACGACAAACATCGCACGGCCTCGAAGAACGGAGTCCACACTGACTAAATACCTCTCTCTGCACCGCCATGTCAGGTCTGACCTGCAGGATCCAACATAAACATAGGGCTCACCTCACGGCGCGCCGCAGGCCCACACCCAAGACTGTGACGACCCCAGACATAACTCCAGCCAACAATCCCTCCGTCTCCACCATCACGGCGTTTGTGGCTGTCGCGAACCAACTTATCCTGTCCTCCAGTGGTCGCACTGTCAACGACTTGAATGCGCGAGCAGGCACCACTCTCAAGCAGACCCGCTTGATAACATCCACCCGAGCGACAGCGACGTGTTCTTAAGAGCAGTTTTGCACGCGCGCGCATGCGTATGCGGCGCCATGGTCAATCCATCGGACACGGACTATGTGCATGCTCAACTGGGGGCCTTGGCCTTACCAAATCCTTAACTGTGTTGTCGAGTCTTGTTGTAGTCTAGGTTGTGGTGATACGTGAGACTCAACACAGTGCACATCCCGTGTCCGATGTGACAAGGTTCCGCTTAGTCGACGGGACGAGGTCTCGGCACGGATTAGCGTTATGATTATGGCATGACCCCTGCAGTGATTAGGCAGTCTCTAGGAAGTCCGGGACATGGTCCCGCGCACGTGCAGCGTTTCATGCCTCATGCGAGATACTGCAAATGTTCTCGGGTGGTGTGATGTCTCATTGGTGGTCTGGACATTAGATAGGATGAGCGACCGATCATTTCCACGTTTGTGTACGGTGGCGCTGTACTATGAATACGTTTCCGGGGCGGAGGTCGACGTTCCAATTTCCCGACTGCATGTGTGGCCGCCCTGTACTTCTGATGGGGTTCGTGACTTTCGGAATCCGCTCGTCTACACTTGCTGTCGTGCGCATGCGCAGATGCAATACCCATGGTTTTGTCAGATGCAAATGTGTTCAAATCTCCGGTACCTCTAAACACGCCCGTATGCATTCACTCGCGGGCATTTGAGGATCTCTATCGAACAAGCACTCATTACGTCAATACCGCGGCGTCTCCGTTGCTTCACTACGCTTTCGAACCCTTCGTGATGACCTGCGTGACCACGCCCTCCATTTCAATCAGTGGGCCGTCGTAGTTCTTCCGGCCGCGGAAGATGTAGTAGACGGCGCCGAACAGCACCCAGCCACCCAGCACGACGGTGCTGTAGTTCATGTTGACGGAGGTGACGGGGTAGAAGCTGGGCCAGGTACTGCGATTGGTCAGCGGAGATTGACGCACGGGGGTGGGGCGACTTACCTAAAGAACATGGCGAAGACCAACCAGATCAGCGCGACGACGTTGACCAGGGGGCCCGCGCGTCCGAGGTTCAGGTAGCCGGGCGTGTGGGCGCCCGAGCCGCGGCCGTACAGCAGCATGTACGTGATGGGCAGGAGGTAGGAGAGGTTCAGGCCCAGGATGGCCATGGAGAGGATGGCGTTGAACGCCGTCGAGTTGCCCAGGTAGATGAAGCCGAGCAGGAACTCGAGGACGCTGACGAGGATGACCATGCGGACGGGCACGCGCAGTTTCGGGTCGACGTGCTCGAAGAAGCGGCTGAAGGGCACGGCTTCGTCGCGCGCGAACGACCACCACGTCCGGCTGGTGGAGGTGAGGGCCGCGGAGTTGGCGAGGGTGGCCACCAGGGTGGGGAGGAGGGTGAGGATGGTCGCGGCCACGAGGTTGTTGGTCGCGTTGTAGAAGAGTTGGATGAAGGGGAAGCCGGTGGGGGAGGCCAGGAGGTCGGCGAGGTCGCCCAGGCAGAAGAGGAAGATGATCACGTAGATGAAGGCGATGATGCCGTTGACGAAGACCGACGCGACCATGGCCAGAGGCACGTTCTTCTTCGGGTCTGGCAATTCTTCTGCCAGGTGGGTTGCTGCGTCGTAGCCGAGGAAGGGATACAGGGCGCTGAGGAGGCCGACGCACCAGGCGATGCCGTTGCTTTCCCATCCGCTCTGGTTGGAGGTTTCGACGAAGACGTAGTGCGCGCTGGATTTTGGGGCCATGACCCCGATGACTATGACGATTACGAGGAAGCCTAGAATATGGATGACACCTGGGTGATTTAGTTTTGGGTCTGGGGCGAGTTGTGGAGGTGCTTACCGGCCATGTTGTTGGTTAGAGGCAGGAGTCTGGAGCCCCAAATGTTGATGACCAGTGAGATGAGCAGGATCAGGTCGTAGAACAACATGCCCTGCCATCTCTGGGGGATGTAGGTGTCGACGTGGTTGAGTGTGATGAGTGCTTGGAATTGCAATCCTGCAGCAAAGGCGGCTGAGGCGGTGAAGACGATTTGACCACCGATTGATATCCAGGCTGTGAACCATGAAGCTGCACGGCTTGAGTTCGGTGGAGCCATGACCGCCACCCAGTGATATTGACCCCCTGCGGTTGGGTACATTGAGGCGATCTCACCCAACGACACCACGACGAACATAGTACCAATGAAGGCAATCAGGCTTCCGTGAGGTTAGTTTTTGTCCATCAGCCGTACAGCTCTCTGACGTACTAGTTGTAGAAGAGACACGGTGCTCCGCCAGAAATGAGTGCCGATGCAGCGACAGTTCCCAGTGCCTCCCATGAGGCCATAAGGCACAAGACGAGCGCGCCGAGCGACCATACCGAGAAAGACTTTTCGAGCTCTTGATTGGACTTGCTACCTCGACGTTGTTGTTGGACTGGCGGCGCGCCATCGGATATCACCATTTTCTCCATCTGATACCCATTCGCTTCACTAACGTTCTTGGATGTGGGATCCATGTTGGCCTCAATGTGGAGTGACAATGTCAGGGAAAGCCTAGCATGGATATGAAGAAAATTGATGGCGATATTATGTCTGTGAGAAAGGAGAAGCTCTTTTCAGCCTCACGCACGGTTTTCAGCTGTTGCCACAGCATCTTTAGCTTCCTCCACCCCCTCACCCAAATACGTAATGGAGGTGGCGCTGATTGGCCTGGGCAACAGCCATGCTTGGATCTTCGACAGCTGTATCTGTGGTCATCTGCGATGTCGAGTCTGGGTCAGCGACCTGGAAGGACATAATTGAAGGTGCAATGTGAATTGAAGGAGGTCGCTAGGGGCCTGGATGTGTAGGCGGACAGTGGCCTCGAGGCTACCGCCTATCATCGCATGCGCCCAAGGCTAAAACACACGCCAGGTGAGAGCAAGGGGGCCACCAGCCAACCATCTCCCCGCGGGCGTATCAAATCAATCTCGTCTTCATGCCTGTCCCACCAACGTGATTCGTATGCTGTGCATGAAGGTGCGACGGGCAGTAGCCACTATCGGTACTCCTCACGGAACATATTCCGCTGAACGGAACAGAGATAAAAGGCAGGCGAATCCAGTCCAGCGGTTCCATTCAAATAGACTTGTTGGATGTCTGTTCATGAACCAGGAGAACGCAGATGACCCGAATGTCCGAATGTCCGCTTGAAACAGGTTGGTGACAGCGAGGTAAGGCCTTGCCAAATTGGGCATGTGCTGCCGAATCGGTTGGTATGTATCACAAGGCGGAGAATCATCCCCACGATACGGCACTGATCATTTGAGTGGACGCCTTGACGATCCGTGCTCGTCGTCTGAGTATGGGGTCGGTGATAAGAACATCACTTCCTCAGTGCCATTCTCTTCGTCTGTATTTGCACCAGAATAACAAGACCTTTGATCATGGCTATTCACCCTCTAGACCAATTGACCGTTGATGAGACGAACCAAGCAAGAGAGTTCATTCTCAAACTCTATCCGAACAATGTGATATCATTCAGACAGATCTTCCTAGAAGAGCCGCCGAAATCAGAACTAAAGATCTACCTCGCGGCCGAACATGCTGGTCAAACACCCGAACCTTTAATCCGAAAGGCATTGTGCCAGTACGATGTCATTGGCTCGAAGCGTATCCCAGAATATCATGAGTCCATTCTCGATCTGACAAACCAGAAGAGACTCGATCACGTCGTGGTTGACAAGGATGTCCATGCAGGATTGACCGTGTACGAGTATGATCAGATCGTGTACGCCTGCGACCGGTCACAAATGTTCCAAGATACAATCAAAGAGTTCGAGCTGCCTGAGGGGTTCGAAGTCGTGGTAGAACCATGGCCGTACGGTGGTCTTCATGACGGCGAGGAGAGTTTGAGATACTTCCAAGGTTTGGTCTTTGCTGTGGACACACGAAATGGCAACCCGGACTCCAACTTTTACGCATTCCCTCTGCCCATCATCCCCATCATGGATTTCTACAAGGGAGAGATTTGCAGAATCGACAGGATAGCAACCGGCGGCAAGGGTGACGCACTTGATGCTACGACTCACAACAAGAGGGTCATTGACCATTGCAAGCCTGCTGAGTACGTGCCCGAATTGCTTCCTAACGGACCGAGAAAGGATTTGAAACCCATCAATATCACCCAGCCAGAAGGCCCGTCTTTCACAGTAGACGGCAGTCTGGTGGAATGGCAAGGATGGCGATTCCGTCTAACTTTCTGCCAAAGAGAAGGTGCAGTGCTGCATGACGTGTACTTCAAGGGTCGAAGTGTCTTCTACCGCCTGTCGCTGTGTGAGATGACTGTTCCGTACGCTGACGCGAGGTATCCCTATGCTCGAAAACAAGCTTTCGACTTTGGCGACTGCGGTGTCGGCAGCTATACCAATAACCTCGCCCTCGGATGTGACTGTCTAGGTGTGATCAAGTACTTTGACGGTATTGGCCTCAATGCAGACGGTACTGCCAAGGTCTGGCCAAATGTGATCTGCCTCCATGAGCAAGACAATGGCATCGGCTGGAAGCATACCAACTGGCGGACGAACCGCGCCGTGGTGACTCGGCACCGAGAACTGGTTATTCAGTTCATTATCACCGAGGCCAACTATGAGTATGTCTTCGCCTACAAGCTTGATTTGGCTGGCAGCATCAACATCGAAACTCGCGCCACAGGCATTGTCAGTGTCATCAATATTGATCCAGGCAAGACAAGCGACTACGGCAGTGTCGTCGGTCCTGGTGTGCTGGCACAGAACCACCAACATATTTTCGCTGTGCGCATGGACCCAGCCATTGATGGTCATGAGAACAGTGTGGTCATCGAAGAGTCACATCCGGTCAAGATGAACCCAAAGACCAACCCCTGGGGCAATTACTACGAAGTCCGACAGGAGACAGTGAACAAACCTTGTTGGATCGATGCATCGGGCAAGGACAACCGCGTGATCAAGATGGTCAACCCGAACAAGATCAACCCAGTCTCACAGAAGCCGGTAGGATACAAGTTCACTCCATCGGGTACGCAACTGCTGCTGGCAGATCCAGAATCACTGCAGGCAAAACGTGCACTGTTCGCCCAGCATCACGTCTGGGTCACCCGTCACCTTGATGGTGAGCTGTACGCTGCTGGTCGCTATACCATGCAAAGCACGAAGGAGGTTGGTGGACTTGCAGATGCGGTCCGCCGCGACGAGAACGTCGAGAATGACGATGTTGTCGTCTGGAACGTCTTTGGGTTGACCCACAATCCAAGACCTGAAGAGTGAGTAGTTTCTTCCTCTCCTCTCGTTGTAGGATCGTTGAAGAGCATCTGCGCTAATATTTTGCCTACTACAGTTGGCCAGTGATGCCTGTTGAAATCCACAATCTTCACATCAAGCCTGTAGATTTCTTCACCGAGAATCCTTCCATCGATGTCCCTTCGAACAGAAACGAGTCTGCAACGTTGGCGTACGACACTGGCCGAGTGAATGGTGTGGTGACAAATGGTAATGGTTCATGTTGCTCTCGGTAAAGGCAAGAGCCGAACTTTAGAAGTGAGGGGACCATGGGAACGAGGTCTTGTATTCTAGGAACAAGTACAGATGTGTGTTGGTTAGATGCATTTTTGTGGAACGATTGCAAAAGAACTGAAGAAGACGAAAGAAAGAATAGATTAGAGGAGAATGTTGGGTTCGGATGAAGTTTATCCTTGGGAGACATGCGTCTCAGCTTGAGTGCAGAGGGAAGAGTTTCGACTTCTTCTTTCCCTTCGCCGGCTACTTCACACAGACCTATCAAGTCATACACAGTTGGTTTCTTGCTCGTAGACATGAGAAAATACAACAAGAGCACGAGATGCAGCAAATTATTAGCTACTTCTATATGTAGCATTTCTGAGAGGCGAGTCCGCCAGAAGCCTTGAAACATGAATCTCCGCCGAGCATCGACAAGGGTGGGATCTGTATGAACACTCTACTTCTTCAAGAATTGAGTGATAATCTTGTCGACTTCCTTCATGGCAGACATCTTCTCATACCATTCCTTGGCCAATGGATAATTGTCCCAGTCGAACTCTTCCTTGCTGGCGACCATGCCAACCGCTAGCTGCCATGGAACAAACGCCATGTCGGCATAGGTGAACTTGTTGCCCACAAGCCATGGTCCATCACCGCCTTTACCAGCGTACTGCTCCTTCTGCTTCTCCAGCCAAGTGTTCAGCACGCCAGTGACCCGATTGGCTTCCTTGACGTACCGCTCTTCGGCACTGGGGACCTTTTCTGGGTGATAGCGCTTGAACCAGAACATCTGGCCGTAATATGGCCCCTGGCCCGAGACTTGGTAGAAGAGCCATTGCTTGGTGAGGTAATCTTCTTGTGAGCCTTTCGGGAAGCTGATCTTGTTCTCTTTGTCGTATGTGTCGATAAGATACTCCAGAATGGCGCCGGATTCCCACAAAGTGATGTCGGTGTTGGGATCTACGATGGCGGGAACGCGACCATTGGGGTTGACGGCTGTGTACTGTGGTTCCTTGACTTGAGACATCTGAAGTGAATCAATTGTGTAGGGGATGGAAAGGAATTCCAGCACGAAGGCGACTTTCGGAGGGTTTGGACCTCCACTGCCGTACAGGTGAATTGGTTTGAGGTCGGAGGTGGAAGACATGATTGTTAATGTTAAGATCCTGTCACTGAGGACTGTAAGGACTCTCTAGGGTATGATGATTCCTTTGTTGGCTGTTGGTTGATACGATGGCTAACCACTTCTCTCTTATCGATTATATATATCTAGAGGTTTGTTGATCGAGACTTCGTCCACAAATTGATCTAACATCCAGGAGTGTCATCGACGATCGACTCGCAAAGAGCTTGTCGGACGCATTTGTAATCAATAGAAGCTGGTTTGACATAGCACCGAGACTGAGTTCCCAATGGCTGCAGAGCATTTCGAGCAACCCACATAACTCGGGCTCAAATCGTCAGAGATCGGACCAACGTCGCAACAAAGCGGACGAAAGTTTCGAGAATGAAACACGCTACCATTATCGGCCACGTTGCCCTCCTCGGTGTAGCGCATCTGCTCGCCTAATTAGGTCCAACCAACAGGGAATCTCTTTAGCCTGCATCACTCCGCCAGAAGAACTCCTTCAGGCAGCCAAAGTGACACACGGCAACGCCTTGTCCTTCCATCGTTCTGACTCGCTGTCTAATCAAGCCTTGCTGTCTTCCCTGGGCTTACATCTGATTTGCGTCCTACGGCACTATTGATATACCGACGGTCGATCTCACAGCTCCGTGCTTAGAAATGAGAGCATCAAAGTCATGACAGCTCCTCGGACAGGGTGTCAAACATGCAAGACTCGACGGGTCAAGGTAATCCTTCACCTCCAGGCAGCCAGCAGACGAGGCGCGGCTCACACCCGATGTAGTGTGATGGGACCAGACCCATCTGTCAGCGATGCACCAGGTCAAAGCGGATATGCATTGCAGCGTCTACAATCCAGCAGCCAAGCTTCGCGATTCACAACGAGAATCAGTTTGCGAGTGGCACAACCAAGCGGCCGAGAGGTCCTCGGTCGAAATTGACCGTACGACAACCGCAAGCCGATCTTGAAACAAGGGCTGCAGCATACTATTTTCAGTATCACTTACAGGTCATCACAGACGCCCCCATTGCTGCCGGTGGTTTGTCAGAATGTGTAGCAGCTTGGAAATCCTCTGGGAGACAGGACGAGATGGTTGACCTGGCTTTGGCTTCAATGGCACTTGCTGTGTACTCACGCACTCAGAATGAACCGCAGGCTGCGACCGAGGCTTTTTCGAAGTACTACAAGCTATTGAAGATCGTGCAGGCTCGGATCAACAAGGTTGAGCTTCTGACTCTAAGCGAGCAAGAAATTGACGCGTGTCTGTTAACCATCTTTCTCATGGGGCGCTATGAGGGCATCATGCACGAACATAGGCGAAAATACGAACAATTGGCTGAAGGTTGTATTCAAGGATTGTACCATCATGATGGCGCGATGGCGATTCTAGAAGTCTGGAGCAACAAATTGAGTCCTAACAGGGCGTCCGAGATCGTCAAACAGACAAGAAGGGGTCAAATTCGATCAATGATCATGCGAAATCGCCCTCTGCCGGAATGGTTGCATGATGGGAGCCGTTACGGTGAGCAAGGTAGAGACCTTGACTATGATCGTCACATTGTTCGGATCGTCAAACTCCGTGATGCCGTCGCAGACCTTCACAAGCGGCAAGACGTACCCGACTCGGATGTGAGACGACTCAGCCAGGAGGCACAAACAATCGATGACGCACTGTGTGACTGGATGTCTCCATTGACGAAGGAATGTCCACGACACAAACACCGCATTCCAATCTCTGAGACGGTCCCCATGCCTCACTTCTTCTCCCGGACAGTGTACAGTTATTCGAGCCCAGGTCAGGCAGCGGTGTGGAGCCAATACTATGGAGCGCGAATATTGCTTAATAGCATACATGGTAGGCTGCTTGAACTGGAAGGCGAGGCTCTACTGTTCATTTTCAATCATAGATCCCAAAGACAAGAATGCCTGATGGAGTTGAAATCCATGGCTAATGACTTGGCCTCGACTGTGCCTTTCATCCTGAACAGGTTCAGACGGAAGAGTTTGAACGCACCTCATGATCAAGATGTTGTCTTGGTTGCCAAGGGTCAAGATCCCGATCCTTGTCAAGTAGGTTTGCTCTTCTGGCCATTGACCGTCGCTTCAAGTGTGAATGGCATCGAAAAGGATTTGCAGAGATGGTTCAGATCCGAGCTTAAAAGTGCCGGTAGTCATCGGAGACAGTGTTCTCTCCGAAACCAGCTTGGACGAATGGCCATTCTCTTGCTAAAGAAGCGAAGGGCCGGAGACGAATGGAACAAATACCGCTGATAGGCTACAGCTAGTGTTTGGAAAACCAGCTCGCAAACGTTTCGCCCTGTTTGGACTAGCTCTAACAGATAGAAACCTTCCTTGGAGCTAATCGGCGCGCTCTGAGAGACGCTGCCGACATGAGTGATCCCTGACTTGCATCTGCATTCAACCCCTGCCAGACATTCTGCTTAAGTCCTAATTCCATATTGTCGACCTTGTAATGGATTATGAGATGACTGGAACAATGTCTGGCTCGGAGATATCGACCTCCTCGAGCGTCCTGTCTGTGATGAAGCATTTTTGAAACGGTCGTCCACAGGGTATAATTATGTCTTCACCTTCCAAGATGTAAGCTGGCATTACGCACCAAGTCAAATCACGAACAAGACCTCGAAGCATAACACGTAACTCAACAACAGATACTCACACAAGATGGCCTCTAGGATCGTTCTCATCACAGGTGCAAACTCTGGTGTAGGCTATGCAACCACAAAGGTGTTGGCAGATGCTTCCAGTGCATTTCATATCATCATGAGCGGTCGTACACTGGAGAAGGTCGAGCAAGCCAAGTCGGAGATTGAGTCGACAGGGATCAAAGGCACTCTATCAGCCATCCGACTTGATGTCACTGAGAATGCATCCATCAATGCGGCTGTGAAGCATGTTCAAGATCAACATGGAAAGCTCGATGTTCTCCTCAACAATGCAGCAGTTGGCAATGTTGGGCCCGATTTGGAGCAACGCATCCGCGCGACACTGGAGACAAATGTCATTGGAGTCGCTCTAGTAGCACAGGCTTTCAGGCCGCTGCTTCTCAAATCATCGAATCCATACTCCATCTTTGTCAGCAGTGGTGCCGGGTCGTTGGAGAGAGCTGGACGTACCGATCCTGAGAGCATAAGAAACCGTATGCCGAACGAAGAGTCCTATCGACTGAGTAAGGCTGCGGTCAACATGCTCGCTGTGGTTGAAGCAAGAGATTATGCGGACCAGGGGCTGAAGGCGCTAGCCATGTGTCCTGGGTTCGTGGTATCGAATCTTCGAGGGCCCAGCGAGGAGATGAGAAATCCTGGTGGACGTGCTGGTGACCCGATGGTCTCTGGCAAGCTCGTTTTGAGTATAATCAATGGAGAGCGAGATGCCGATTTGGGCAAAGTGGTTCATACAGGCGGTGTCCATCCATGGTGATAAGGGGGAATATGTAGTTCACTCTTGTAAAGATAGCCGAAGTAATATGACACTTTCGGGAAACCCGATAAGATCTGCAGCAAGGACAATCCAGTCTGTAAAGCAAAATTAAGACGCTAGGACCTTGAGTGCTCCATCGAATCATAGCAAAGAACATGTTCCAGTCAAAGTCATATTGTAAGGACACTCCTAGCAGGAGGCGGTAACGTCAAGTCTAAGCGAGGCTGCCAAGCATATAATCTGTGGTAAGACTAAGCGGCAGATCTCTCTCAATCCGCGCTTTTTGTATGTACATGTAGCAATACACAGTACGACTACCTACACACAAGCTGTCACCATGTCGGCTCCGGTTTGTCTGCGCTCAGCTTTCGGAGCTTGCAGGCCGAGCAGGGTACATCACAACATCACTCTGATGACTCAAAGCACCACTGACACCGAACAGACAACTCAACTCCCCCTACGATCATGCTCCATAACCAAATTTCGAACGTACGCGGACAAGTCGGATCCCAAGATCAAGGGCATCCCAAAGACAAGCTCGAAAGGAGAGCAGAAGAAGATGCTAGATCAGGTCCCAGGGAATGCAGCTCCGAAACGACCAAACCCTCCTGGGATGATCGCAAACTCTCCATCTGCAGCAGCAGCAAACCAGACCTCGTCCGCAACACCACCAGCTGTGGTAGAGGGTTCAGACACAGCAGCTGAGGGACAAGTGTCTCAGCGATTGTTGCCCGCCAATGTGATAGCAGCGTACCGAGCGCCGTTGAAACACAAACCTCCCCATGGTGTCCCCGTCGCCTCTCTCCAACTACGATCTTTCTCAGTTCGATCCCTCGAGTTCTTCGCCGACTTTGCGCTTCGCGCCGCGTATTATCTGAACCTGCCAGCGTCGGGACCGGTGCCCCTGCCGAAGCGGATTGAGAGATGGACGATGCCACGGTCGAACTTCGTGCACAAGAAATCGCAGGAGAACTTTGAAAGAATAACGTACAAGAGGTCGATCACGATTATGGACGGCGACAAGAGCGCGGTCGAGGTCTGGCTTGCTGTCTTGAGGAAGTGGCAGTTCTACGGTGTGGGCATGAAAGCGAATGTGTGGGAGTGGGAGGGCATCGGTAAGATACTAGGCATTGAGTGACCACGAATATAGCTGACTTGAGACCAGACGTCGCGACGAAAATGGATGCTCAGAGTAAGGAGCTCGAGAAGGAAGTCGAGGCCCAGTTGGCCAACTTTGGTTGGAACAAGACTGTCGCTGGGTCCAGATCGCTGGATGAAATGCTGCACAAGCAGGGAGTCAAGCACGTTGGTGTGCCGATGATGGATGTGAGAGAGGCATCGAGGACAGCCAAATCCGAGATCTAAACCGATTTGCTAAATCTTGCTGTAACAACACATCCCCTCGAAGAGTGGAACAATGCCGCTGGAGACAGAAAGCCGGTGGAAGAAAGAATTACAATGTACATAGGACATCGAGGACAAGCTGCATCTGGTTGAGGTCGTCTGAAGGGCATCAGTGACTGTCTCTTACTCAACGGATCAGAAGTGTAACACGAGGCTGAACAGAACTGCCCTACGCCGTCTAGACCAATGCTAAGCGAGACTAAACATGCTATGCCGATGCTGCAATACACCACATTTCACAAGACAGAAAAAGGCAGATAGATCTCGAAGCAGAAACACGTCGAAGTTGTAACCATCATCACGACGTGATCCCACACATCACATCATCCATGTACATGTACACGTATACATTACACATAGACCCCCGACTTACTCAACCCAACCTAACCTTCTTCCACAACCTCAAACACTCCAACATATCGACACTGGCCTTGCCGACGCCCTTCTCGACCGCCACAGCCCGCCTGACAACATCGAGCAGACACACAGCATAGCAGAACTCGGGTCTCAACCCGTCCAGCATCTCAAACTGCTCGCGCTTCATGCCGCCCGCGACCGACCACGCCATCCACTCCTCGAGCACGGCCAGCACAGGGACGCCCAGCCCGCTCCGCGCCTGCAAGACAATCAGGTACAGCACGCGCTCGACGATCTCCTCGACGGTCCATTCCGCGTCCACAAAGCCGCGCGCGACCAACCACTCCCTTGCGGGGCCGACGATGAACTCCACGCCCACTCGCGGCGAGACAATGGCGTCCATCAGCCTGCGCTCCTCCCGGGCGCGGGCGTCGGCCAACATCTTGACGGACGCGTCCAGTTGTGCCTTGCGCTCCGCCGTTTCGCGGTTTAGGCGGTGCACGCGCGCTTGGTCGGGGGGCATGGTGGCTTCGAGGCGTTCGGCCGCCTGGCGCGCGATGAAGCGTGCGTGGTGCGCCGAGGCTGCTGTTGCGGGGGAGGGCGGGATGGTTGTGTCCCACGGTGGTGAGAGCGCGGGGTCGAGGAGGGTGAGGAGCACGAGGATGCCTGTTGGGAGCGTTTCTTTGTCGAGGAAGGAAAGGAGGGTGGTTGGCGGCGTGTGGCCGAAAAGGGAGCCGGTGGTTTTGGTTAGGGTCAGGAGCGAGGAGAGGCCGGTTGTGA
>JAOSBN010060503.1:0-13878 GCA_027563595.1 Erythroxylum suave | reverse complement strand
CTTTTTGCTTCCGTCTGCTTTTTGCTTCCGTCTGCTTTTGCTTTCGTCTGCTTTTTGCTTTCGTCTGCTTTTTGCTTTCGTCTGCTTTTGCTTTCGTCTGCTTTTTGCTTTCGTCTGCTTTTGTTTCCGTCTACTTTTTGCTTCCGTCTGCTTTTTTGTTTGTCATCAAAATCTCTTTATACGTGAAGTCAAAATTATGACTTAACATTCCCCACCTAGCTACTTTAGGTTGGGGAGTAGGTCCTAGGGGGGAAGTTATAGAAACCTTTCAATACTTTGTATTTGGCATAGGGGCTGATTGAGATTGTTTGAGTAACTCGTGTAATTGTTGACATCATGCCAATTAATTTTGAGTATCTTTATCGAGATTAGAAGCAAATTGGGCAAAGGCTTCTAATTCTGCGAACAACAATTTACAACTTAAGAAGGAAGATAGTTTTTGAACATGTAAAAAGGAAACTTATTCAATTGTTGCATTCATTGCTTAATCAAAACAAAGTTTGTACATAGCTTTAATTGCATATCAAAGACACATCAATGGCAAATAACAAAATATAAATGAATGCCCATGCTTGATATGCTTATATAGCTACCAAAAGTAGTCGAACTAACTTAGTTACAAAAGATAGAAATCTTGGAGTTTGTCAAATCTTGTAGGGATAAATTATCTTCTCGTTCTATACCTGAGGAGTGGAAAATTATAGGGTGAGCTATGAAGCTTAGTGACTAATACATTTATAGCCATTAGTAATAAGTCACAAACAATTAAGCATATCAATATATTGCATTTTAATCTTAACAATTACATTATCCACAGTTCAAACTCAAAGAAACTCATAGTCAAAAAATGTTATCACACAAATCCTATCACGTACTTTTAATCATCAAAACATAACACTTAATTATGTGCCTTGCTCAACAAATCAAGATGGAATGCATAAAACATAATGGTTTGAGAGAATCCTATGGGTCAAAATGAAGAAACCGAAGTTTACACCATGAACTAAATGTGTCCATTTCTTAGGAGCTCATGTTCTACAAGCGAGCAGCTGGGAGAAGGATTTAAGTCAACATGTATGTGACAAATAAAATGTTATATCTCTTGCCCAAGAACAATCAAAATTTGATGCTCAACTCATTTCATAACATTTTCATACTTTCATGTTTCTTGTGTTTTTTCCTTTTTTCATTAATACAAAATGTCATAAAATAAACATTCAAGGCATAGGATGATAACAAATCATAGTGTATTTTTTGATAATTAGAAAAATTCAAAATCAAGCAATTTAGTATACAAACAAGCAAGAAATCAGCCCATCACATAATAACTATAAACACATTACCCATCTAATTGATTGTAAGTCTAAACTCAGGCTTGCCTTTCCTCTTGCTCTTAGCTTGGATTTTCTTAATTTCCTTCAAGCGAACAAATTTTCATTAAAAAAATATACAAATAGGAAATCTGTAAGGCTTTAATAATTAGAAATTGAGCTTAGACTTAAGCTACCCTTGGTTTATCTAAGCTAGAAAAACTAAGATCTAGTTCAAAATCCATGAAAATCAAAATTGGGTTTCTTGGTTCTCTCCTTTCTTCCTTCGTTTCCAACACGTAAAACTCATTTTGCTAGCTCATTTTTCTAGCCAAGCAAGAAGAAAAGATGAAGGTTACCTAAAGCTTAGTTGAATCCTCTTCCTTCTTCTTCTTTCTCCTTTTTCTTTCTTTCTTTCTACGTTTTTCTTTTCTATCTTCCTAATTTCATTAGCACCCTTCACGCACTCTCCACTTCCTCTTTCTCATTTAATCTTTCCAAGTTTACCCTTCCACATTTAATTTAACGTCTACCTATTCTTTTACTCTCTTATGTCTAGTACACACCAACTTAATTCTAACATTTCTATTTAATTCATGCAAACACATGTAAATAAAATATATTCATGACTAAACTCCAATAATTTCTAATTTCATAATTCTAATTTCTATTCGTATTTTCTAATTTAATAGAATAAATTCTAAAAAATTTGTGTTCCAACACCAAATATATGATTAAAGTATAGAATATGGAGCAAAATATATCAAATATCGATGTACAAAATATAGTCAAATATGCATCTATCAATAATGAGCCCTTTAAGTAGAGTGAAATAAAATTCCTCGAAAAGATCTTTATTCTAAAGGCAATTTTAAAAAAATGAATAAATTTTATTGACTATAGACAAAGCTAACACAACATTTCAATAAGTTCTAAGCTATTAAGCTTACATTCAATCACAATATAATTGGAAGTTCATTAGAATTAAGACATTACAAAATATAAACCTCTTATGAGCTGATTATAGTTTCCATCGTTCCTTAATGTCTGATGAGTGTGCTTCCTGTATGTTGTTGGCCAAAATGGCCAATCTAATCCAATTGGATATTTGATCTAATAGCTGCCATGTTTCTACTTCAATGTTCTAACATTTTGCTATTTCTTTCTTTCAAAATAGAGTAAATGGATAAGGAGAAGGTTTTTTTTATAACTATTCCATTGGCTTTTTGATAATGAAAGTGTTTTGTGGACTAGCTCAATGATTGCTCCAACTTATATGTGTTGCTATCATTTGCAATCATATAAAGAATTTTTCTTTAAGGAACTTTAAAAAATTGCATTGAAAGAAGAGATGATCTCTATTTTCCATTGCATCTTACACAAGATAAGTGGGTGGTGACCTACCCGACACCCCTTTCCCCCAGTTGGTTTTGCTAACCCTGATGGTTAAGAATGAGGTTGATTCATGGAGGCACTCGTTAGGTCTAGAAAGTGTTCCTCTTCCCTTCTTGATGATGCCTCATGTGTAGGAGTCATTAGTGTGGCTTTACGAGGACGTCCATAGCCTTGTCTATGCATTATGCTATGCATTTGGAAAATTGCAAATGTATGAGACTTTCATGTCTTGAACTATATACATGTAAATCACAACATTTTATAGGTCACCTCACTTTAAAAACAACTTCAAAAGCATTTTGCAAATGAATTAAACAAAAAAGGGTAATTTGGCTCTAATACCAACATTGACAGGCCCTTTTCCTGATGACTAGGCGATGTGCCTGACACCCTACGAAAAACCCTCCAGTCGATATCCAATCCAACTAAAAAGTTCCCCTAGAGCTAAGCCTTTTCCCTTTTCTTCAAAATATTTTAAAATCAATATAAGGAAAAGAAAAAGGAATAGCAATGAAAGTTTATAAAAGTAACCTTCATTAAAAATTTTGGCAGCATAACAACTGTTATTTATTAAAACAAAAAATTTTAGGTGCCTGAAAAGCAATTTAAAACACTTTTGTCCACTTAACCAAAACTCCGCTGTTACTTTTGGACTTGAAGCCCATCCAGAAACAATCTCAAAGGGTCAAACACATTCATGCATTTAGTTAAAGAAAAGAACATTTATAAATAACCATATTTTCACAAATCCAAGATCAGGACATATTTACCAAGATGATGAACTATATGTAGTAAAACATTTACAATCTATCTTTACAAAAACGATGTTCATAATTATACAACACATGTAAAACAAATGGACAAGAAAAATTGCCTACACTGCTGTATGTGATGAAGGTAGCTACTCAAATGGTGGAGTCCTGGCTACTAAAATCCCAACTGAGCATGCACCTGAGAGGCTAACATTTAAAAAAGAGAAAAAAAAATAAAGGGTGAGCTAAATGAGGTCAGTGAGTGTAATGGTTCCCATTCAAACATTTATATAAACATTAACTTCCACAAAGAGGAAAGATAATTTCCTTTTCTTTTCAAGCAATAACCAATGTTCTGACACAACAAATTCATATAATCAATACACATGTAAAACATAATCAAGTTCCTCTTTTCTTCTAAGGTAAACAGAGATGGCAATCGATAGTATCATAAACTTTCTCTTTTAAAATTTTCTTTGCCATTTGGTATCGTTATGTGTAAGGCTATGGAACTGGTTCTGCATCACTTACCCATGCCTAGCTAACCTTTAGTAACGGAGCTAGTTCTGCATCGCTTACCCTCACTAGGTCAACCACTATATACCAATTGTTATGGAGCTGGTTCTACATCGCTTACCCATAACGATGCAGGTGCTACATATAAATCAGTGGTTATAGAGCTGGTTCTGTATTGTTTACCTGTAAAATTGTTAACGCAATATATACTCCATACTTGTAGAGGGAGACTCACAAGACATATTGTCAAATACGACAACACCCACCATTAATGACAAATATTCCCCACAGACTCTGCCTTGCATATTAAGACATACTCTAATCGATATAATCATATGTATAAGGAGATCTAACACCATACCACAGGCTAAACAACAATTAATGCACAGGTGCACCATATTTCTATACCAATTCAGTTCATATTCAAATTCCATTATCGTGCCAATTCAATGAATATGCAATTTCAATTCCACGCCATCTCAAACCATATATATAAATCTCATAAAAATTAGCTTTCAAATTCAAACAACAACACTAATGAACTTATTCATAAATATACTTTTCTTGATAAAATAGAAACCGTTTTTCTTTCATAAAATCAGTTTAAAGATATACTCATAGTCTTGCGCACTTATCGCCAATCACACTCATGCATTCAGTGACTCTCCTTTACTACTTTTTACTCCTAATCTCTTAGGAATTGATGAACACCAATCCTAGGTCAAGATTTCTTTAATTTCTACTCCTAATCCACCAAAAATTACACCTCTTTACTTCCTCTTCTCCTTAGACGAATTCTCCTTCTTTCTCTCTTAAAAAATGCACCCTACGCCAATACTTTGAGGTAGTATTAGGGGCAGTATTTGTGGGTGCATTTTCTCTCTTTCTTTTTGGTTCTCATGAATACTCCTTTTAAATGAATCAAATTTTGTCTTCTTTTGCCTTTTTATACTACTTTGATACTTTACACGTGTCATTTTCTTATTAGACATCTTAAATGACTCATCATCATCTAATTTAATGTTTCTTAAACCATATGGAGTCTTCCAATTAGACCATAAATGTGAGTCATTTAAAATTCATTAATGAACTCTATTTATGTAAAAAGACCAATTTGCCCTTTTATGGATTACTACACCTATAAACCAGATTAAGTCCCAAAAATATTCCACAGCTATCTTACCACCAAATTGGCCATAGGATACTTTAATTAGGATCAATAATTAGTAATTAGATGCCTAAAAAATTTTGATTGGGTTTAAAATCATTAATACCCATTATTTTCCAAAGAGAACATTTTTTGTCCTACTTATAAAATTCCTGAAATTCATCTAATTGGACTTGTTTTTGATACATTTCAATGTCATTTGAATTTAATACCTGTTCTAGGTATTTTCATATTTTTTTGGGGTTGGGTCTTTAAAATCCTTATTCAAGTAGAAATATTGTTTACCCAGGTTCACTATTCATCTGGAAATACAATTTACCCAAAATAAAATATATAAACCGACATAAGGGAAAGTTCAAGTTTTACAATCACCCCTTTTTATAAAAAAATATTTCACCCCTAAAATTTAACAGAGCACTTGTTTGAAATAAATGAGAGTATGATATATGCATTTGTTGCTTAGGCTCCCATATAGCTTCCTTTGTCACGTGGTTCCTCCACAGTACCTTAAATAGCGGAAAGTTTTTGTTACACAGAACTTGTTCTCTATGGTTGAGGACCTGTATTGGTTCTTCCTTGAAAGTAAAATCTTCTTTGAGGTTCATTGGTTGTTTTGTGTTTACATGAGATGGATCAGCTAGAAATTTGTGAAGCATAGAAATATGGAAGACATTGTGATTCCTTGCAAGTTTGTTTGGTAACCTTAATCGATACACCATTGGTCTAATTCTTTCCATAACTTCATATGGTCCTATGTAACACGGACTTAGTTTACTGCATTTCCCAAATCTCAATATGCCTTTCTAAGGGGAAATCTTAAGAAATACCTTATCTCCAATTTCAAATAAAAGATCTCTATGACGATTATCTGCATAGCTTTTCTATTTATCTTGGGCCATCTTTAATCTATCCTAAATAATTTGGACTTTATTTGTTTTCACCTGCACAAGTTTGAGACTTATCAGTTTTCTTTCTCCTACATCATCCTAACAAATTAAAGTTATGCACTTTCTTCCATAAAATGTCTCATAAGGGACCATGTCAATGTTGGACTGATAACTGTTACTGTAGGCAAATTCTAGCAGTGGTAAGTGGGTGTCCCAACTCCCCTTGAATTCCATAACACAGAACCTAAGCATATCCTCAAGTGTCTGAATAGTTCTCTCTAACTGACCATTCATCTGAGGGTGAAATGCAATACTAAACTTTAATCACGTACCCAAGGCTTTTTGTAAGTTGGGCTAGAATTTGGATGTGAATCTAGGGTTGTGGTTTGAAATAATAGAGGATGGTTCACTATAGAGCCTCACTATCTCATCCATATAAAGCTGGGCTAACTTATTTAAGGCGTTATCATTTCTAATCAAAAGGAAATGTGTGGACTTTGTTAACCTATCCACAATCACCCATACAGTATCGCGCCCCCTCTAACTCTATGGAAGCCTTACTATAAAGTCCATAGTAATCTTTTCCCACTTCTATTCTGGGATTGGAAGGGGCTGCAACATTTCTGCAAGTTTTTGATGTTCTATTGATGTTTCTTCAATTACCTAGAAGTATAGGCTACAACCTTATCATTTTGCTAGAGAACACACCCTAATCCTTATCTCGAAGCATCACTATAGATTGTAAAGTCATCACTTCCCATCAGTTATGTAAGCACATGAGCTGTTATTTTGGAAAATCCTTCAAAAAATTTCCCATAGGACCTTACCAATCCAAGGAAACCCTTAACTTTTGTCAAATTAGTGGGAGGTCTTCAATTAGTAAAAGCTTCAATTTTTTGGGATCCACACTAAGTCCTTCAGATGATATGACATGACCTAAGAAAGTGACCTTATTAAGCCAAAATTGGCACTTACTGAACTTAGCATATAATTGGTGCTCTCGTAGGGTCTATAAAACTATCTGAAGATGTTATGTATGTTCCTCCCATTACTGGAATGCACTAATATGTCATCAATAAAAAGAATCAAGAACTTATCTGGGTATTCTCGAAACACCCTATTCATCAAATCCATAAAAGTAGTTGGAGCATTTGTTAATCCGAAGGGCATAAACAAGAATTCATAATTCCCGTAACTAGTCCGAAGGGTAGTCTTTGGGACATATTCACTATAGATTTTCAACTAGTGATAGCCTGATCTGATATCAATCTTTAAATACACCCTGGATCCTTGCAGTTGATGAAATAGATCATCAATCCTTGGGAGGGGATATTGATTGTGTACGGTCACCTTATTCAGCTATCTGTAATCGATACATAACCTTAAACTCCCATCTTTCTTTTTAACAAAGAGGATTGGAGCTCTCGAAGGGGAAGCACTAGGTCTCACAAAACCCTTATTTGAGAACTCCTCCATTTATACTTTCAAATTCTTTAACTCCACTAGAGTCATTCTATATAGATTCATCGAGATTGGTTGGGTTGTTGGAGTTAACTCTATCCCAAGCTCGATCATCATATTTGGAGATAATCTTGGAAGATCCTCTGGAAATACATCGAGGAACTCTCTAACCACTGAAATATCTTCTAATTTCACCATATCTTTGCCTTGTTCAATCATATGCACTAGATGTAACATCCCACTCTCATAAGATATATTCCCAAACATATTGACGGTATTTGAGAATATACTTTATGAGGATGGCACGTTGAGACGATTAGACAATACTTATTGTAAAATTTCTCACATCAAACACATTGTTAACATAACAGTAATCAATTGGACCCATTTTATTTCTAAACTTATTCAGTCAAAAAATTCATTACATTTCAGAATTCACTTACACAATGTACATTAGATGCAAAATACAATGTTTAATACAATTTTACTGAAGACATATGTAGGTGCAAACTGATCCCGAGTACTAATTCATGTTCATATATAGTGACTAAACTCCAATTGGTTTAACTGGATATCTCTTCTGAACTTGAAAGACAACGTTGCAATTTTGATGAGTTTTGCAAACTCAGTGAGTGAACCATCATTGATGAGCCTACTCATGTAATATACACATATAACCAAATATATAACATACCTCATCTTATAAATACATAATAAATGTCACATATATCATATACTCACTTCAGACATAACTTGATCAAACATATTCCAATCAATCACATTGTCATCCAATACACAATTATGACATATCACTTTATCCTCACAATTCCAAAAATGTATTCATAATCATATATTTACAAATGTAGATGCATATGAGACTGCACTTTCGTAATTATTTGTTGTAATTGAGTGGCTTTCATATACAGATACAGATACTAGCCCATTGGGCTAAGTCAGATACATAAATCACAAAGCAAAGCTCAACGTTTAGAATTTTGAGCTTAAAGCTCATTTAGACCGACTACTCTAATCACGATGCCTTTAACTAAGCATGCATTTAATGTAATGCATCAAATCATAGAATACGCTATGAATAACATGTATTTATGATGCACAGATAGAATCTTAGATTAATAAAACTTAATTCTAACATTCAAATTTTGTTGAGTGTTCAAAAATCATTTAGAATCATATCCTCATATACAAATCAAAACACTTCCAATATATTCCCAAATATCGATCTCCTCGGACTATTAATGTCTGAAATTCACATACAAATCATTCATAGTTCATTAATTGGAAGTTAAACAGATATAAATCAATCCTAGTGATATCATCTAGTTTGACTCATAGTACGCCCCCGTATATGCTATTGCCTGAATGGTTTGGCAATGTCAATATGATGGCATCGGTCGATTTGTGCCTTTAATGAGGCAATACACACATATACACATCACTACTTAATCAATTAAATAAATACTCAAATTTACGTATGTATATGTGTCGTGTTCAACGTATGCTCAACTAATCATTTTGTGTGTGTAACTTTATTCGCAAATCTTAATCATTTATACATTATGACTTGTACACCATTTAGTTTGCAATTAGGTTTATGCCTTAAGTAAACCTAACCACTTTCCATTCATCATTCATAAATACCCTATGCTCTTCAATACTCATTCATCCATACCTTATACACATTATTCATCTCCTAAAGATCATATTTGTATTAAAAGAACTCATTTATTCCTTTAGCAAATCATAATTTTTCAAATTTGAACTCAGCCACATCTAAAACAGTCCCTTCCTTAAGTTATGATTTAAATTAACTACATAAACTTACCAAGATATCTTCTAGTCATACTACACATAAGCATTAATAAGTCATCAATAATCATTTTTCATGTTTTATAATTTGACTAATTCGAGCTCTAAAATCCCCAAAATTAGGAGATAATATAAGGTTACTGCATAGGGATCTGTCACAGGTAGTATTAGGAAAAGAAGCACAACTAAAACTCTAGTCACTATTTTTTCAAGCCACTTTCATAGACGTCAAGCTAAGACCTATATATACAACTTTCATTCTTTTAGTTTCTTCAAATTCATACCCTATATAAAATAGGTCGAAAGACGAAGATGAAATTGAAACCAGAATTTCAACCTACAATTCTATTTTTTTTCTCCAAATTTTCTCAAAACAAGTTTGAGGTCAGTTTTGTATGGCCATTCTGACATAGAAACTTAGGTTTATAGGCAATAAGTTCTTATAAACAAATGTTCCTCTATTTCTTATGTTTCTAATGAACTAAACTTAATACAATTTTGTTCATTATTATTCGATTTATATCAAAAATACTACAAACTATTCTCAAACAGCAATAACACCTAGTACTCAAATTCAAGCCAAATTTCAAAATCCTTAGGGAGAGAAATCATATTCAATTTCTTCAAAAAAACTTTAGCCATATGTATCTAGTGTAATATAAATTAAAAATCATTTGATTTGGATATATACAAATTAAGATATGGCCAAAATACAGATGCCTATTCAGTGGAAACACTATATCTAACAAATTCCATCACACTTCATCGTCAACCTTACCTGCAATTCATTCCAATTCAAGCATCATTCTCATACCCTTTAACATGCCTTAATGCTCAGATTTTTACTTACCTATTAGACTTCCAATTGGACACAAAACTTTAAATTTAACCAAGTCTCTAATCATACATGAGGAATCATGAATCTAAGTGAAAACATATTGTTTTTGGATAGCAATATGAAGACCACTTTCAGTTGATTCCTTAACTAATTTATAAAGGGTTAATATGTGATTTTCATGTAATAGCTTAGCTAGGGTTAAGAAGAATTACAGAGAAAAACCTCATGAAGTTTTTGGTGGTGAAGGAGATTGAAGGCAACTGCAGAAACTCATCTTGCCTTTTTAACATATTAGCTAAGTGTCATCAAAATACAAAGCCATATATCTTAAGGCATGTAATGCCATTTTTTGAACAACTAAGCTGCCACTAATCCACTTTTAATGCTGCCATCTTTCACCCTTTAATCAATCCACATGTCACTCCAAGATTGGTCCAATTGTCACATAATAATTGGTCCATTTGTCACGCATTTACTAATCTATTTGTCGCACAGTTAACTATGCCAAATGTCACTCAATTTTAGGCTTACCATCCTAATTTTTCTTGTCTCAATTAGTCTTGCCACTTACCATTTTTCCAAGATTAAATGTTCATATTAATTTATCAATCTCCTAGTTATGAAAATTAATTTCCAATTTGCTAATTTATAATCCATCAATTCTTGTCTTTGGTAAACCAGAATACAAGACATTGGAAAGCATAGTCATATCTCATATCACATCCAATTTCATACCCTAGAATATGCTAATTGAGTGCAATTTGTCAAACATACAATTTATGTGTGTAAGCTCATATTATGCCTTTGAATAAACTTATGAACTCAAGTCATAAATATACCAATTACATGCTATATGCTGACACTCATTGGACTCACTATTCTAACTCTTTAAATTTCTCAATCATTTGAGAGATTGGATGCTACATTAGATATCCTTGACATCCTTTACTGAGCATTTTCCTAGCCACCATAGTGGTAACTATACTTGTGGGAAGAACTTTTTGTATTTAGCGAAATGTTACCACTGGATTCCTCAACTGACTCAATCTAAACTCCTTTCTAGAACAATCCACTACTGCATGATGTGTGGATAACCAATCCTTTCCAAGAATAATATCAAAATCTCAGATGTCTAATATAATAAGATCCGTCGGGAACTCTTGACCATCAATCATTACGTTATTGCCAAAAAACACTCTTTTAGTAAAAAGTGAGTTTCCAGTTGGAATGAAAACTATTATTCTAGTATCTAACCATTGGGGTTCCATATCCAATTTTGTAGACAAATTCAGTGATATAAAAGAGTGTGTAGCATCGAGATCTACTAAAGTATAAGCATCATGCTCAAAAACAAAAATCATACCAGTGACTACATCTAGTGTGGCATCTGCTTGTTATTAAGAAACTGTAAAGACTCAAGCTTGCGTGTGGGGTTTACCTGCTTACCCCATAGGGGCTGCTCCCTTACCTCCTAAATCTCCATCAGATACAGGAAAACTCGACCTTCTGGCTTGAGAATCTCGACTCCCCTGTCTAAAAATCCTTCTAACTTGTGAAGGTGTTGAAGATCTCACCATTGATCTCTTTGTAGTAATCAACCAAGGACAATCTCTCCTTAAGTGGTCGTCCTATCCACAATGGAAACAGCTCGTTGAATTCATTCGACACTGGCCAAAATGTATCTTTCCATAAGTACTACACTCTAGCACCAGTGTTCTGGTGTCAATGAAATCTCTGGGTTTATGAGGTGACCCATAGGATCCTTGATTGGTTAATTAGCCTTTGCTGAACCTCCTACCATCGATCCAACTTGACTTACTTCTTCTTACTGAACCTTAAAATGAGCTAGCTAGTGCACTACATTTATATTCTAATCTCACGTTCTGGGCGATCATCGTTATATTTCATTCCACCTTTATTGAAGCTTCCTCCAACTCCCAATAGTGTGTTTATGAGGCTAGAGACAAATGGATCCTTAACCTGGGGTTCAAACCTATAACAAACCTCTTACATTTATGCTCTTCATTGTCAATAATAAACGAAACATGTTTAGTAAACTCTGAAAAGTTCTTATCATATTCTATCACTAACATCAGACCTTGCTCCAGAAAAAAAAATCCTTTATATTCCTACATCCTTGTAACTCTAAGGGCAGAACCTATCAGTAAACTCTCTCTAAAAATCAAACCAAGACACCCCATCTGGATGACATCTCTCATTAGCTTCCCACCAATCCTTTGCCTTGCCCTCAAGGAGGAAGGTGGATAATACCACTCTCTGATCATTTGTACATCCTACAACTCAGTATATCTTCGTAATCCGATCTAACCATGCGAGTGCACTCTCTGAATCTCCACTCCCATCAAAAGGCTTCGCACCCAGTTTACACACCCACTCGATGGATCATCTAGAAGTTTCTCTACTTTTGTGTGACTACTGCATCGCCGTGGAGAATATCTGAGCCATCTGCTCTATGGTAAAATTTTGTCTAGTTGGTTCTGCTAGCCTTGATGGTTTAGAATGGGGTTTGTTTATGGAGGCACTCACTAAGTCTGGCAAGTGTTCCTCTTCCCTTCCTGGTGGTGCCTCAGGTGTAGGAGCCATTGGTATAGCTCTACGGGGATGTCCATAACCTTGTCTGGGCATCGTACTGTGCATTTGGCAAATTGCAAATGTATAAGACTTTTATGTCTTGAACTATATATATGTAAATCACAACATTTTACAGGTCACCTCACTTTGAAAACAAATCCAAAAACATTTTGAAAATGCATTAAACAGAAAATGGTAACTTGACTTTGATATCAACACTAATAGGCCCCTTTCCTGATGACTAAGCGACTTGCTTGGCTCCCCACAAAAACTCTCCAGTCGATATCTAGTACAATTGGAAAGTTCTCCTAGAGCTAAGCCTTTTCCCTTTTCTTCAAAATATTTTAAAATCAATATAAAGAAAAGAAAAAGGAATAGCAATGGAAGTTTATAAAAGTAACCTTTATTAAAAATTTCGGCAGCATAACAACTGTTATTTAATTAAAAAAAACTTTAGGTTCCTGAAAAGTAACCCAAAACACTTCTACCTAGTTAACCAAAGCACCACAGTTACTTCTGGACTTCAAGTCCATCCAGAAACAATCTCAAAGGATCAAACACATTCATGCATTCAATTAAAGAAACAAACATTTATAAATAACCATATTTTCACAAAACCAAGATCAGGACATATTTACGAAGATAATGAACTATACGTAGTAAAACGTTTACAATCTATCTTTACACAAAAGATGTTCAAAACATCTTCATAATTATGCAATACATATAAAATAAATGCATAAAATAAAATTGCCTACATAGCCACATGTGACGAAGGTAGCTACTCAAATGGTCCTTTCAAACATTTATACAACCATTAACCTTCATAAAGAACAAAGATAGTTTCCTTTTATTTTCAAGAAATAACCAATGTTCTGACATAACAAATTCATATAATCAATGCATATATAAAACACAATCAAGTTCCTCTTTCCTGGTAAGGTAAATAAAGATGGAAATCGATAGTTTCATCAATTTTCTTTTTTAAAATTTTCTTTGCCATTTGGTACTATTAGGTGTAAAGCTATAGAGTTGGTTTTGCATTGCTTACCCTCACTAGGTTAACCATTATATACCAATTATTATGGAGCTGGTTCTGCATCGCTTTCCCATAACAATGCTAACACTACAT
>JAOSBN010060462.1:0-13880 GCA_027563595.1 Erythroxylum suave | reverse complement strand
AGTTTGGTTTTAAAAAGTTTCAATTTCATATTACTGTTTTATTACTGGGATGCCATGTGGAGTTTAGAGTTATTTTTTAGTCGTTCTCTCTTATCGTAGAATATGTACCGGAGTGACCTATGGGTGTTCCGGTGGGTACTCTACGGTAAGGGGACGCTACACCTATCGCCATGATTCATATATTTAATTTCTTGTTATGTTTGTATTGAGTTAAATGGAGCAAGTGGGAGAATGTAAGATTTTTAGATTTTACCTAACCTTCCATACTATTCATGTTATGGTCCATTTAATGCATTTATCCTCTACACACACACACGTTATCGCTTATACTCCCAAGCTTCCTCCATTGTGATGAGCAGAGGTATAGAGACGATTTATAAATGTTATTTGGGTCCCTATTCTGACTAAGCACTAAATATACACCATCATCGTGCTAAAGGAGAGGATAGAAGATTCAAAAACTCAGAGACAAAGAGGATCATCGGTGGGTAATGGTTGGAGGTATTTTTGTTTCGATTATGCTTCCGTTGGTTAATATGCATATATTTTTTACGCAAATATTGTTGTATGAGATGCATGTTATGTTGCTGCGTTTATTTCAAGTGAAAGAAAAAATTGTAAAACTTATTCATTACAAAATTGAAGATCAACTTGCGGATATTTTTACAAAGCCGTTGAAAACTGATTTATTTCACAAAGAGAAGCTTGGCATGTAAAGTTGGGTTTGAGAGGGAATGTTAGAAGTCAAACCTTATAACACTTCTTGGTTCTTCTAAATACAATAGTAGCTGTCAAACTCATTTATTATGACTTTTGTGTGCTAGTTATAACGTTCATTTATTATTGTTGTGTGTTAGCTGTCAAACTCATTTATTATGACTTTTGTGTGCTAGTTATAACGTTCATTTATTATTGTTGTGTGTTAGTTGTCTTTGGGCTATTAAATTCGATCAATAAACCGACGTTGATGGCTATGAAAAGACCCTTGCATGGGTTATGTTTGGAAGTGACAAAAACAGTGAAAAAAGTAGAGAAAAAGCAAAGAGAGAAAAAATCAAAGAGAGGGAAAGGTAGAGCTGCGGCTCGTTTTTATATTATCAATATATATATATATTGTTGTTTGATTTTTTTTTAGTAGCTGGTCTACTACGTTTCCAACAGCCTCCTCCAGTATTTAGAGGATTCCCCAACATTTCTGACACTTCGAGGTAGGTAGCCGTCATGGAAGCTGTCAAGGAAGTCATACCAGTTCGATGTAAAAATAGCCTGCAACGTTGATTCCCTGATGTTGGTTTTGGTAGTCATTGAACAATGAAAATTACCACATCAGTAGTTAACTGACTGCACTTAACACCATTAGTGGTTCCGTCCAGTCAAGGTTTATTTTGAACATTTTTCAAATATTATAGTTTATTTTCAACACTTTAAAATGGTAGGGCCTAATTTAGATATTAGTGTAAACGTTAGGGGTTATCTTACTATTTTGGCCAATAAACTTTCACTTCTACTTACTTTGCGAAGTAGACTGCTACTAGCATAAACCTGGTTTGTTGCATTGTTACAGGGAAGGTTCTTAATATCTCCGTTCCTTATTAGTTAAAAGATATTAAACTAGAGATAGGCGTGTAGTTGACAACAGGCTTGTGATGAAGGATGTGAGTGACGTAGTTGAAGTGACTAGTATATATAACACATTACGACATAGCTTTGTCTATCCTTGCAAAGCTATATTCAATAGTATCCATACCTGAGCATCTCGTAGGTTAAAGTAGATGCATCTTCATAAGATCTACGATATCTTATGGGATCCTTTTAGGATTTGACGTATTTCACCAAAGGCCACACAATACAGATAAGGTAAGGTGAAAGATCTGTTATAATAATGATTATGTATGAATGTTTACCTTACAATTATGCGTTTGATTCTTCTTGCTTCCTTGAGGGCGCTGGAAATCTTTTCATGTTATAGGTAATCTCTAACTTTCCTTATCCACCCCTCTTTCGGTTGCTTAACATTATTTACTTACGCTTCTTCATAGGCATATCCAGATCTTTATTCTCATAATAAAACAATTTTGTACACCCCCTGAGCCCCCCTATTTGGATAATTCATCTGCCGTAACATTTTCTTCAAGGGGAATCAATTATAGGTTTATATCTAGGGTGGTGCTCATAGGTATGTTCATCTCCTTGTATCTATGCATACCCTCCTCTCTTGCTCCCAAGGTTACTAATATTTGGTTAAATACTAGTTGTGAGTCTAATCTTAACTATAAGTTCTTTAACTGCAATTAAAACGCCAACCTAACATCACATAACAATGCTTCATTATTAGAGGCGTGAAATTCATGCTTCTCAATATACTCGATATCCATGTTGAAAGGCCCTTTTACCACAACCCTTGCTTTGCTACCTTTTTTCTTTCACTTGTCCCATCAGCATGTGCCACCCACGCAGCTGCAAGTTTTCTGTTCTCTACTTGCTTTATCGATTAACCTATACGCTATTCCAGGAAGTTCATAATCACTTGAGCTTTTATGGACAATGTCGATATATATTTGATGTCGTATTCAGTTAACTCAACTAATACTTGATCAATGTCCCCGAAAAATCTAGTTTACGTAAAATTTATCTTAGGGTGATAATATTAGCTAATATGATTGGAAGTAAGGTATAAGCTTCCTTGCGAATATCACTAGAGCTAAGGCCATTTCTCTAGCTTTCGTATCTCTTTTCAGAATCATAAAGGAATTTTCTAATATAATATATGGGCTTTTGATGACCCTATTCTTCTCTCAAAAAGATCGACTTGAAAGCCTCTTTAGAAATAACAAAATAAAGGAATAATGGTTCAGTAAGATAGGGTTGGACAATGGCCAATGCCGATGTAAGCAGGCTTTCAACTCTTTGAAGGCCTACTGACATTCTGGTCACCGCTTAAAATTTTGCACCTGCCTCGGGAAGAAAGTTAAGTAGCAATCGGTCGACTTTGATATGAATCTTTATAAACTCATCATCCTTCTTCCAAACCTCTACACTCCCTTAGTTGAGCGTGGTGGTTTCATGGTTGAATCTCTTTTTTGGGTTTGCCTTTATACCTTGCTAAGTAACCATGAATCCCAAGAATTTTCCTGTCGATATGCCAAATGTACATTTGCGTAGGTTGAGTTTCAGTTTATATTTTCGCACTATTTCAAAGCGACTTCTGCGATTTTAACATATAGCTTTTACCCTTCTTCATTTTGACTATCATATCATCCACAAAAGCTAGCCTCCCTGTTCTCCCTCAAGGAAGACTTGAATACATTATTGACTAATCTTCAATACATAATCTGTTAGAAAAGTGGGTTCAAGTTGGATGGCTTGAGCCATGAAAGATCACTATCTTTAAGGAAATATTTGCCCCCATTAGTTGCTGCAGGGTTTTGACAAATTTTCCTCTAAGATACAAAAAGTCTAATGTTCTCTAAGACAACAAAATCAATAGAGAACTAAAGATGAACTTTAATTAAGAATGAATATGATAAAGATGAAGAAGAAAAGATTTGATTGTGTATTAACCATGAATTGAATGTTAAACCAGCCTTATATAGACTTAAAGACACTCATTCATAATGTACATGATTGTTCATAGCACCTCTTGGGAAAACATATGACCATTCATGACATTTGAATTGAAAAGACATGTATTTTCATTTACACTTCTTCATTCAAATCCTTGCATTTCAAACTATTTTCCAACAGTCCCCTACTTAGTTTGTAATGCAAGATTAAAGACATTTCATGCATTTAAGAGGTATCTTTCGATTTGAACCTTTTATTAGTATAAGCACTTGAAAATTCTAACAAAATTTAGGTGGCATGGAAGCTTTGAACCTAGATTCCTATGTGTTAGAACCGGAAATGCTATACACATGAAACCTTTATTCTTCTTAGAAGTTTATTTAATAACCACACTTTATGGCCTTGTGCTACCTCCTAGAATTCATAAACATTTACAAGATCTATTCCTTGTTGAAGTGGCACCACTTCCAATGTTCATATAGGTGAAGACCGCTAAGAATTTATTCCCTCTTAAACCTTTATTAAGAGTGCTTAACACTCACCCTCCTCTAGTACTAATTTTTTGACTCTTTTAGGATCAAATTTAGTAGTTATTCCCTTGCTTATAACTTGTTGTTACCCATTGAACTTTTGACTAGTGATGTGCTAGGAAAAGTTGGGTTTCCATTACAAGCAAAGTTAATTCATATGTCTTAATCCCAAACTTATTGATGTACTCTTTATCAAATCTCTCGAGAGACTTTTTGTGAATGGAGCCATCAAGTTATCACAGGATTTGACATAGACGATGGCAATAATACCAACTGAAATCAATTTCCTTATTCATGTCTAAGGCTTATATGTTTAGATTTTCCATTATAAATTTTACTATATGCTCTAGACATAGTCGCTTGGTTGCCACAATGTAAGAATCTAGCTGGCATCGGTTGTGACCACAACTCGATATCTAATAATAAATTTCTCAGCCAATCCGCTTCCTTACCCGTAGCCCTTAATGCTATAAATTTGGATTCTATTGTTGAATGGGTTATACAAGTTTGTTTCTTTGATGCCCAAGAAACCACACCTCCTCCTAAGATGAACACCCAACCCAATGTTGACTTGTTATCACTCACACTAGTTATCCAACTAGCATCTGTGTAACCTTCCAACACAACTGGAAACTTGTTATAAAACAATCTGTAATTTATAGTTTTCTTCAAGTACCCAAGTACTCTCCCAATTGCCTTCCAATGTTCTACACTAGGATTACCAGTGTACATTGATAATTTACAAACTGCGAAGGCAATATCTGGTCTAGTGCAATGTGTAGCATACATTAAACTACCAATAGCACTAGCATATTCCAATTGAGCCACCGCTCTACCTGTATTTTCGGTTACTTTGCATGAGGCATCATATGGAGTATTTGCTTCTTTGATGTCCAAGTGTTTGAATTTGTTCAACATGTTTCCAATATAATGAGATTGGAAAAGAGCAAACCCCCACTATGTTTAGATACCTTAATTCCCAAGATAGTATCTACCTCATTTAAGTCTTTCATTTTGAATTGTAAGGTTAGATACTTCTTTGTTTCATTCACACCCAACATATTAGTGCCAATAATCAACATATCATCCACATATAAACATATGATGACACCATATTCTTGTAAACTTAGAATATATACACTTATCGGCACTATGACGATCGAAACCATTTTTTAAGATAATGGAATCAAATTTCTCATGTCATTGCTTGGGTGCATGTTTTAATCCATACAAAGACCTTATTAACTTACACACTTTGTCTTCATTCCCCGGTAGAATAAAACCCTCCGATTGCTCCATATATACTTCTTCATCCAAGTCACCATTTAAAAATACAGTTTTAACATCCATTTGATGTACATACAAATTATAAATAGAAGCTAATGAAAACGATCTAGAAGGGGGGTTGAATAGATCTTTTAAATTTTTCACGAAGTGCTACCAAATAGAGAATTAAAACACACAAAACAAACAAAAATAAATCGAAATATAAAAGAGTAGAGAAGAGAGGCAAACACAATATGTATAGAGGTTCGGTGCTAAGACCTATGTCCTCTACCTAAGCTCCCACTTAGGATTTTGTCAAAGCTCTTTACTACACACTTTTTAGTTTAGTGTGAACTCTTCTAATCAACTTGACTTTCAGCTCAAGCTACACCTTACAAATGATTTATTTTCTCGGCACAAATCCTACCTTACAAGTGATTCTTCTCTGATCACTCAACTTGCGATAATAACAAGGATACTAATGAAGTGATAAAGCTCAGCACAGCTGGAGACAATTAGGATATGCCATGTAAAGCAATATGAGAGCAATGAGAGGATAATTTTTCACTATAGCACGTATGCTTCTTTTAGAACATGTGTCATCATTCCTCTGAAGTGAAGACCTCTATTTACAGACTTCAAGACGTTCCTGAACGCTCCTAGCCGTTGTAGAATGCTCCTAGCCGTTGTATAAAGATTTGCTCCCATTTGAAATCGTTTGACAAATTCAAATTTTGTTCAACTGTAACTGATAGTCGACTAGTCGGTATATAATAGTCGATTAATACATCATAGTCAACTTGTCTTCCAAGTGATAGTCGACTAGCACACTCTTTTTATATGAATCTTCAGCTTTGTACTTCGAATAGTCGACTTATAAAATGATAGTCGACTTGTCAAGTTCTCCAACTAACAAATCCGATTGATTCTCCAATCTTTGATCGTATCAAAATCTTTATACAAAATCTTCACATGAAATCCATGTTTTTATTTCTCTGATCCTCATTAGTCGACTAGTGCAATTTTGATCCTCATAAGTCGACTAGTGTAATTTTTCAAAATATGTCCTTTTCATCTCTGACTGTGTAATTCTTCATCAGTATAATAGTCAACTTATGCAAACTTTAGTCGACTGGTGTTCCATTTTTATTAACTTCCTTTTAATCCAATTAATCTGAACTAATTTCTTACCCATTTCTTAAGTTTTATTATTATCAAAACATAGAAGGATTAAATTTGTCAACCTCCATTGGTTCAACAATTTCCCCCTTTTTGATAATTACAAAACATTTGGAAATTGTTTAAGAAATTAAAAACAAAGAAAACGTTGATCAAGGATTTTACGCCTTGTCTTTTTGGTTAGTTTGTCTCCCCCTCAATCAATGAGTCAACATGAATCAACATTCAACAATTTTATACCTCACATTTTAACATTTGATTTCAACAATTTATACCTTCCTATTGTTCTCAAACTTATCCCCCTCTTTGTCATAATCAAAAATATAAAGAGCACATATTTTATAGTCAAAGCAAACAAACATTGTTTTAGACTTTTAAAAAAATCCAAAACAAACAGTAAATGATAAAACATGAATGAGTAAGATGCAATGTCGGTCTAAGTGAAATGCGGTGGCCATCAAGGTGGAGAAGCATCGTCATGTCTACTCCCAAGTTTATCAAATATTTTTTTGATGTTTTTCTCTAAGCGAATTAGAATCTCTTGTTAAACATCTAGTCGAACATTCACTTCTTCAATTTGATCTCTAATTTCTTGAATCTCTTCTTAGGATACTTCACTTCGCCTTATATTACTCGGTTTTGCACTACTTGGCCTTTCACTTGATCTTTTTGATCTTTGTCTTTTAGGCACTTATTGATCACTTTCTAAAGTTAAACCAAGCTTTTCCACATGATAGGTATACACCCGACCCTTCTCATTAGTTTTCACCAACTTCATACTCCTTCTATTATAGGGTGTAAATCGCCAACTTGTTAGACATGGGTAATGTTCATAGGAACTCAAATAGTTTTCCCATTAAGCCCTCCTCTCAACAAGTTTGTCTTTCTCCTCATCATTTGGATGATCAAACTTGGAAAATTAATTTTCCCACCTTTTTCCAAATGCCATTTAATTTCCTTATCCGATAAGGTGATATGATTGTCGCTAGGCTTCTTAGGATAAATGACTCTATTTATTGCATAATGCAACAACCTATAATTCAAGGGCAAATCCATGGCTTCATATTGAGTGGAATGTTTAATGCAAATTCTTCCTATCAATTCATCTCCTTTCATTTCATCATAACCATAATTCTCTTCCACTTCCTTATCCGTATCTCCATCCTCATGTCTCAATACATTTGAATCAAGTAATGATGCTCCAGGCCTAACTCCTTTTTTAGGCAACTTAAACCAAATGCTCAAATTTTCTTCACAAATATAAATTTCTTTCCCTTGAATACTATACTTCAAAAGAACAACACTATCAACATTAATTCTAACCACAACTAGATTAGCATATAATTCTCTTACTAAATCCTCATTTATATCATCTTCAAAACACAAAAAATCTCTCAATCCAAAATTCTTTATTTCATCAAATAATTCCTTGAATTCACTATGTTCAAGCTCAACCCAATCAAATCTCATGGAAGGAATTAAAACTTTTGTTTTTAATACCTTATAATAAAGATGTTGAGCCTCCATTGAAGTGATTCTTGGTTCAAGAACCTCATTCTCCCTTTCAACTCCACCTCTTGAAGAAGAACCTTAAACTCGTATTTGGTGTCTTTTGGTGGTGGTTTCGGGTTGCTTTCCTTTTTCACTTGCTTTCTTTGGTGCCATTTGAAGGGATTTGTAAGTTGGTGGAGGAAGATGCGCGGATTGGCGTTTTTTAGGGTTTTGGATGTCGATGAAGAGAGTTCCAACAAAGAAAATAACGTTGTGATGATTTGAGGGAGGGGTTTTGTGTTTTGGAAGAAGATTGATGATGGGTAGTTGTTGATTTGGAGATTCTCAAAGAGATTAGTCAACTAGAGTGAGAGGATTTGAAGTTTGAATGTGTTGAGTTTTCGGAGACGTGTGAAAAATTGAGGGATTTTATATACAGGGGATGACCGATTGTCGACTAGTTTGGTGAAAAATAAAAGCAGTAGCTTTGAGTTAAATTTTGGTCTGTGGGTTAGTCGACTGGAAGGGGTATTAGTCGACTTAAATAAATGCAGATTTTGAAACCATCAGGTATTAGAATTTTAGTCGACTGGAATGAAATGAATAGTCCACTATTCGAGGATAAAAATCTATGTGATATCAGATCAAGATCGATTAGTTGACTTAACACTATAATAGTCAACTAGAGAGCCACAAAAGCACTTAGCCAATTTTTCTCCAGATGCATTAGTCAATGTTCAAATCAAAGATACTCGACCATTACCTCAACATCAGTCGATTTAGACTTCAATTAGTCGACTGGAAATTTTCAATAATCCAGACAAATCATTTTATAAACCCAAATATAGATCAATGTTGATATTTTCTCCGATGGAATTGCATATTCACTAAATAATTTAACCATTTTGCCATGGAAGTGTATGTAAATAATTTGAAACAAGTATTCAATCATCCAATTGAATTCAAATCACACATACCAAGTTTCAATTTTATATTCACAAACACATCTTCTTTAAGTGGTTTAGTAAGAATATCTTCCAATTGATCACTTGTAGAGACATGTTTCAAACAAATATCACCTTTCAAACAATGATCACGTATGAAATGATGCCTAATCTCAATATGTTTTGTTCTACTATGTAAAATTGGATTTTTACTTCAGCAAATTGCACTTGTATTATCATAATAGATTGGAACATTTTTAACAACAATAACATAATCAAGTAATTGATGCTTAAGCCAAAGAACTTGTGTACATACACTTCCACCTGCTATATATTCAGACTCAGCAGTAGAAATAGCCACACTTGTTTTTTACTAGCCCATGAAATCAAAGATGAACTTAAGAAATGACATATACTACTAGTGCTTTTTCTATCTATCCTACAACCACCATAATCAGCATCATTATAAGCATACAAGTCAAATGACTCACAACTAGGATACCATAATCCATGATTAATTGTTTTGCTAAGATATCTAAAAGTTCTTTTGCAATCACTTAAATGAGAAATCTTAGGACAAGATTGAAATCTAACAAAAAGACAAGTAGCAAACATAATATTTGGTCTAGATGCGGTTAAATATAAAAGAGAGCCGATCATACCTCTATAAAGCTTTTGATCAACATCTTCTAATATTTTTGCAAGCAATTTCCATAAGACCATCTGTTAAGCATTTAGCACATTTAGCAAAATTTCCATCTTTAGTAAATTTAGAAATCAAGGAACAATCTCTATCAAAAGGGTCATATCTTAAACCATGATTAGATATGGAATATCTTTGTAAAGACAACATCTTTTCAAATTTATCATTTCCATTAGTAAACTTTCCATCGACATAAGAAAACTCTCTTCTAAGTCTATCAAGTTCACAAGTTAAGTTTTCTTTTTCAGCATTGCATATAGAGTGATCTTTCTTAATGCATTCTAAGTCATCAATTGTTTCATGCAAATCATTATTTTCAGCTTCAAGATCTCTTAATTTCCTTCTCAATTTCTTGTTGATTTTAATAGCTTCTTCAAAATCAATTTGCAATGTAGTAAATGAATCTTTAAGATCTTGATCAATGATCATTACCTCATCCTCATCATCACTTGACAAGGAACTATTTGCCATAAGAGCCAAGTTGCTCTCATCATTGCTTAGGTATGCTTCCTCATCATCACTCCAAGTGGCTACAAGACTAGCTTTATTCTTTCCTTTGTCATACTTGTCATTTTTTGGAATTTTGAGGAAAAGGATGAGCTTTTGCACTCTCTAGCATGAAGTCCTCTTTTTCTACATTTCTAACACTCTTCATTGCTCTTCTTTTCGTCATAGCTTTTGGTCCTTCTCTCCCCGATGTTCTTCTTTCTTTCTTCATTTCTACCACCACATAATTCCTTTTTCCGATTTTTGAGTAGACCTTTGAACATTCTCAAACTTCTAGCATAAAATGCTAGTTCTTCACCATCTTCTTCTTTATCTATCTCTTCATCACTTTCATCAAGAGAAGAAACATTAGCTTTTAAAGTAATTGACTTTTGCGACTTACCTGTTCCTCCTCTTGATTTGAGAATGATCTCATAGTTTATGAGTGATCCCACCAAAACATTGAATTCTAATTTGTTGAGGTCTTTAGACTCCATAATAGCTGTGACTTGTGAGTCCCATTCTTTTGGCAATGAAAAAAGAATCTTTTTCACCTTCTCGCTATCCGTCATGTGCTTTCCAAGGTTGCCTAATCCATTGATAATTTCTGCAAAATGATCAAGCATAGTGGAAATAGACTCACCTTCCTTCATGACAAACATTTCATAGCCATGAAGAAGCATGTTGATCTTTGTTTCTCGAACTTGGTTAGTTCCTTCGTGAGTAATGCGTAGTCTCTCCCACATTTCTTGAGTGCTAGTGCATGAGTTCACTCGATTTCTCTCCTCAATAGTGAGAGTGCAATATATCAACTTCATGGCTTTTGTGTTAATGAAGGCTTTCTTCTAATCATTGTCATCATATTCCAACTCCGCCTTTATCTCGCCATTTTCATTCAATGGAACGTGTGGACCGAAGATTATGTTCTTCCAATACTCCACTCCCTCACTAATGATGTGGAACTTCATAGGATTTTTCCAAAAAGAGTAGTTAGTACCATTAAAAAGAGGAGGGTGATTATTTGTGTTACCTTCTTCCGTTATGTTGTTGTGTGTCAAGTTTAGTTCCATCCTTGGATTTTTAGCCTGCTCTGATACCAATTGAAAACGATCCAGAAGGGGGTTGAATAGATCTTTTAAATTTTTTGCGAAGTGCTACAAAACAGAGAATTAAAACACACAAGGCAAACAAAAACAAATCGAAATATAAAAGAGTAGAGAAGAGAGGCAAACACAATATGTATAGAGGTTTGGTGCTAAGATCTACGTCCCGTACCTAAGCTCCCACTTAGGATTTTGTCAAAGCTCTCTATTACACATTTTTTAGTTTAGTGTGAACTCTTCCAATCAACTTGACTTTTGGCTTAAGCTGCACCTTACAAATGATTTGTTTTCTCGGCACAAATCCTACCTCCTAAGTGATTCTTCTATGATCACTCAACTCGCGATAATAACAAGAATAGTAATGAAGTGATAAAGCTCAGTACGGCTAAAGACAATCAAGATATGCTATGTAAGCAATATGAGAGCAATGAGAGGATAATTTTTCACTATAGCACGTATGCTTCTTTTAGAACATGTGTCTTCATTCCTCTGAAATGAAGACCTTTATTTACAGACTTTAAGAGTTCCTGAACACTCCTAGCCATTATAGAATGTTCCTAACCGTTGTACAAAGATTTGCTCCCGTTTGAAATCGTTTGACAAATTCACATTCTGTTCAGCTATAACTGATAGTCGACTAGTCGGTATGTAGTAGTCGACTAATACATCATAGTCAACTTGTCTTCCAAGTGATAGTCGACTAGCACACTCTTTTTATATGAATCTTCAGCTCTGTACTTCGAATAGTCGACTTATAAAATGATAGTTAACTTGTCAAGTTCTTCAACTAACAGATCTGATTGATTCTAAATCTTTGACCGTATCAAAATCTTCATACAAAATCTTCACAGGAAATCCATGTTTTTATTTCTCTGATCCTCATTAGTCAACTAGTGCAATTTTAATCCTTATAAGTCAACTAGTGTAATTTTTCAAAATATGTGCTTTTCATCTCTGACTAGTGTAATTCTTCATCAGCATGATAGTCAACTTGTGCAAGCTTTAGTCGACTGGTGTTCCATTTTTATTAACTTCCTTTTAATCCAATTAACCTGAAATAATTTATTACCATTTCTTAAGTTTTATTATTATCAAAACATAGAAGGATTAAATTTGTCAACCGCCATTAGTCCAACAGCTAAAGCTAATAGTACCCTTATGGATGTTATCCTTGCAACCGGTGCATAAGTATCAAATTAATCTATTCCCTCTTTTTGCCTAAAACCTTTGGCAACCAACCTAGCTTTGAATGGTTGTATTGAACCATCCGTATTATATTTCCTTCTAAACACCCACTTACATCCAATAGCCTTTGAATTAATAAGCAAATCAGTGATGACCCAACTGTTATTTGATAATAAATAGTCCATTTCATCATTGATTACTTCCTTCCAAAACGATGCATCTCTTGATTGCATTGCTTCTTTATAGGTCTTTAGATCATCCTCAACATGTAAAACAATTGGTATCTTATTTAGTACCATTGTCCTAATCCCTTCAACTAGGAAGACAATAGATTGTGAGGATATAAAATCCAAATGTAAGTCCTTTTATTTTCCAGCATGTTGACTCCTTCTAACTTCAGTTGAAGGACTTAAATCATGTTCAATGCTAGAACTTGGTTTAGAATGTTTTTTAACTTGTGGTTCAACAAAATTCCCACTAGTAGAGTCTTGATTTGAGCTTTGACTTATTTTGAAACTTGTTTTCAACAAACTCAACATCCCTTGACTCTACAATTACATTGGATTCTAGGTCCAATATCCTATATGCCTTAGAATTTTTTGCATATCCAATAAAGACACCTTTGAGTGCTCTAGGCCCCAGTGTAGTCCTTTTTGGACCTGGAACTCTATAGTATGCTAAGCATCCCTAAACTCTGAAATAACTTAGATTTGGCTTTCTTTTCTTCCATACTTCATATGGAGAAATTTTAAATTTCTTTGTGGGAATTCTATTATGAATTTGACAAGCTGTAAGCAAGGCTTTTCCCACAAATTCATTGGCAAACCCAAATTTACTAGCATTGCATTAGGCATGTGAACCAAAGTTTGATTCTTTCTTTCTGCCAAACCATTTTGTTAGGGTGTATATGGAGCACTTGTTTAGTGTATGATTCCATTTTCCTCACAAAAATTTGAGAACTCTTGAGGAAAATACTCACCACCTCTATCACTTCTTAAAACTTTTATTTTCATTCCCTTTTGGTTTTCAAGTTCCATCTTATAAACTTTAAACATGATTATGCTTCATGTTTATGCTTTAACAAATACACATAGGTATATCTAGATGCATCATCAATGAAAGTTATAACTTTTGGAAATGGTTTCTTAACCATTTTAGCTTGAATGCAAACTTCACAAGTTTTATCATCATAATGCTTGTAAGATATTGAACCATGTTTGGACATAAATTTAAATGTTGTATTGCTAACATGTGCTAGTCTATCATGCCATAATGATAATGATAAGTCAGCCATATAAACCAAAACATTTGTATTATTATTCATGCTTAACTTAAACATTCCATCACATGCATATCCTTTTCCTACAAACAATCCATTCTTAGACAAAATAATTTCCCCCCCCCCCCTCTAATACAGCCTTGAACACCT
>JAOSBN010060441.1:0-13882 GCA_027563595.1 Erythroxylum suave | reverse complement strand
TTGTGTTGTAGGGGCTATGCTAGGTCAACGAGAGGAGAAACTAGCGAGAGTTATCGCATATGCATCGAAAACATTGGTTCCAGCTCAGATCAACTATACAACAACTGAGAAAGAACTATTTGTAGTAGTTTTTGCTTTAGAAAAATTCTGGCAATATTTTTTAAACTCACATGTAGTCATTTTTACTGATCATGCAGTTGTTCGTTATCTCCTCAAGAAACCACAGTCAAAGTCTAAGTTGATATGGTGGGCATTACTTCTCCAAGAATTTGATATTGAGATAAAGGATCGTGCTGGAGTAGCAAACCACGTACTTGACCATTTGAGTAGGCTACCAGATGATACACAGGGCGTGGACTCTTTCGAATTGACTTGTGATGCTTTTCCTGATTCAGTTTTGTGTGCTGCAGTTTTCAAGGAACCTTGGTATGCACATATAGTCAATTATCTCATCACTGACCTAACTCCACCTTTTATTTATCAGGAACAGGCTCAGAAGCTAAAAAGCGAAGCTCAACATTACATCTGGGATGCTCCTCATCTATGGAGACTGTGCAGCGACCAGGTAATCTAAAAATGCGTGCCTAATGGGACAATTGATATTATAATTTCAGCTTATCATTCCATGACTTGTGGTGGGCATTTTAGTGCGAGGAGAACATCTAGAAAAATTCTAGATTCTAGTTTTTATTAGCCTACCCTTTCTAAGGATTCATTTAACTTTTGTCGATCATATGACAAATGTCAACGTTTTGGAGGGTTAGGAAAATGGCATGAAATGCCACTGCAACCTCTATTATTTTAAGAAATCTTTGATGTCTAGGGAATTAATTTCATGGGTCCCTTTCCCCCATCTTTTGGTCTTATGGATATCCTTTTAGCTGTTGACTATGTGTCCAAATGGATAGAGGTTGTTCACTAGAAAAGATGATGCGCAAGTAATATCCAAATTCCTCAAGTCAAATATTTTTTTTCGATTTGGGATTCCTAAAACTGTGGTTAGTGATAGAGGGACACATTTTTGTAATAGATTCATTGGTAACTTATTTTCTAAATTTGGAGTAACTCAGAAAGTCTCCACTATCTACCACCCACAAACCAATGGTTAAGCAGAAGTTTCAAATAGAGAGGTGAAGCATATCTTAGAGAAAATGGTAAAGCCATCAAAAAAAGATTGGAGCAATGCCTTGAAGAAGCACTATGGGCCTATCGCACCACCTATAAATCTCCCATAGGCCTGTCCCCTTATCGCTTAATTTATGGAAAAGCCTACCATTTACCGGTAGAGTTGGAGCATAAAGCTTATTGCACAGTCGAGCAATGCAACATGGACTTGGAATCTTTCAGTATGGAGAGGAAGCTACAATTGCAAGAACTGGAGGAGTTAAGGCTCGAAGCATATGAACATTCTCGCCTCTACAAAGAGAATACAAAGTTGATGCATGATAAGATTTTTCAGAGGAAGAACTTCAAGGAGGGGGACAAAGTTTTATTATTCAAGGCTCGTTTCACATTTAAACATGGAAAATTCAATAGTTGTTGGGACGAACTGTATTTGGTCACCAAAGTACACAACTTTAGTATGGTCGAGCTTCTGCATGAAGAAACCAAAACTCAACTCAAATTCAATGGCCACCTATTGAAGCTCTACCATGAGAATACAAAACTACCATAAATATCAAGTTCTCTCCTTCACTTGTTTATTCATTCTTAATCTAGGATTCGCTATACTGTGTTTTGCTTTATTACTTCCTAAATAAGTGTGGGGGAGAAACCATTCCAGTAGGTAGATAGCGGTGTTCTTACATTCATTAATAGGATTACATTCCAATAAAGTTGCCCTTACTGTGTCCATTGTTCTTGTGTTTTGATTACTTCACATTGAGGACAATATAATGTTTAAGTGGGGGAGGTTTTCCCATCCTACAACTCTTGTTTGTGCTTTAGTTTGGCCATTTAAATGTTCAAAATTTTAAAACCTTCCTAATTGTGGCAAAAACTTAAGTTTCTGATGATTTTCGCCACGGTGAACTATGGTTTCGCCGTGGCGCAATATTTTTATCCTTATTGGAAGGATATTTGGGCCTGAATTTTCCAATTTTGTGTGTATCTGCTTATTTCATGTCACTCTAGAACTTGTTTCAATTCTTAATTAAAGCTTTATGAACTAGAATTTTGTTAGTACGATAGAGGCATTCTTTCACAACCCTTTGACCCAAACACCATCCCATAAACACCTATCCATTGCTAGCCCCTTGAGCTATAATTTATGAGCACATGCACCCATCTTTATATGGTGTCAATAGTTTATTTTGTATTTTGTTCTAATTATTTCAAGAAATTGGTTTAAAAAAACCTAAAAAGCAATATTTATATATACGTGTGTGTTCTCAAAAGAACATTTTCCCAAAAAAAAAAAGTTGTCATTTGTGTAAATATTGCTTATTGTTGACATCTATTTTATAATTGTGGTGCATATGCTCATACTTGCTTCTTCTTTCATCTATTCTATCCATTTCATCTAGCTTGTTGTGTATTACAACCTTGAAAAGTCCTCTTGATTTTCGAAATCATAGTTCTTGTAGTGGAGAGGTAGAACTATTACAAGCTTATGGTAGAGAATGGACTAAGAAGATTTTTAAAGTGAAATTATCCCAAAACAAGTGAGATGAGAGCAAATACCTTACCTTGAGTGAAATCTCTTTTGTTCGATCTCTTGGATTAATTTCTTATGGTGTTTGTTTTCTTAGCATTCTTTCAGTTTGCTTGGATTGATTTCTAAGAAAGTGATTTTTTCCAATTTCCTACTTTTATTTTAACGATGGTCGAAAATTTTCTTTTGCACTTATGTCTCTTTGACTCTTATAAACTTTGTCCAGGAGTACAAAGGTCTAAGTGTAGGGGAATTTGATTGAGCCCAAGTTTATTACATAAATTGGTGACATTTTCATGACTTTAGCTATACTTTTTGACTCCTATCTCTAGCCTTTGTGCTTAAATTGATTCTTGAGTGTGCGTTTTTATTTTATGTAGTTTGAAGGTAAAAACTGTTATAAATTAGTATTCATTACACTAATTAATTTTCTAAGAACAATTAATACTACAAACTAACATTTTTTTTAATTGTAGGAGACTCAAGGAAAAGGAAGTCAAGAAGAAGATGTGGAATGAAAGAAGGCTAAAGTGAAGTCAATGAGAGAATGAGGTGTAACAGGAAGTTCACCGCGACAAAACACACAGAATCTAGGCTGAACTTTCAGGAAAAGTTCGCCGCGGCAAAGAATAATTCTTTCGTAGCGGTAAAGGAACTAGCAACAGAGCAAAACCTTTCGGGAAAAGTTTGCCACAGCGAAAAACATTTGTCACTATGGTGAACCTTTAAAAACCTAGACCAATTTTGGAAAAATCACCCACTATGCGACCCGAACCAGCATCCTTTGTTTAAAAATCTACCAAATTAGGTTATAGCCGACAGACAGAAGAAAAAAGAGAAAGAAGAGAAGAGAAGACAAAAAGAAAAAACAGATACACACACTCACGACACTTCCTCTCCACTTGACCATGACAAATCACTTCTTTCCATTTTTCTATTGCCACATTCATTATCTGCTGTTGCTACCATGGACGGTCTTGGTGGGTTTTCGGTTGTGAGTTCTCCTAAAGCAATGCTTGACTAACCACCATTTCCTCTTGAAGATGTAGCAATGGCTTGAGTTCAATGGGCTTCAAAGGGGAGTATTTTGTCCATATTTAACTACATTGTTGTGAACTCCTTAGTTAGGATTTATGCTGCGTAGTTGGATTTTCTAGATTATAGTTTAATCAAGTGTTGAACAATGTATTGTTTTATTGTTGATATAGAGCTTAGAGCTTGAATATATGAAGTCTCATATATGTCATTTCATGATTTTGTTAATTCTCTTTTATCTACCTAGTTGTGTTTGATATTGAGATGATACTTGATCACCAAATTCACCACTGGCATTACTTACCCTTGGCATTCACTAAGATGCATTCAAGGTTTTAAGAAATGGAGTTAATAGATTAAAACCTTCTTAAAACCTTGGACTTAAAGAGTTCTTTAAGGTTTATCATTTAGAAACTTAGTGATTTTTACCCCCACAAAGATTTATTTTGAACTATCATAGCCAGAGCTCCTTTTTCAAGAGGATTTTATCATATTTGACCATTTTTTTAACCTTTGATTTCTTATTCCCAAAAAAATCCAAAATTAGTTTTTTACACACTTCCCTTTCAATTAGTTTAATTTTGTTAATTCTCCAAACAACCAAAACCCCTTCCTAACCAATTTAATTCCATTTCATGACATTTAGGCTTGCTTAGATCCATTGTATTATGTTCGAATTAAGTGAGGCAATCTATATTGCAATCCTTGGAATTCAATTTTTGAATCGACCTCCGAGGGTAAAACCGAAAGACGAAGAGGATTAATGTGAATATAATTGACTATATGTTCCCAACTTTTATATTGAACGCCAAACCAAGTCTGAAGATTATTATGAACGAGAAATGCGAATGCCAAAGAAGTATACTAAATATGATGATTGAAAATGTGAAATGCATTTATTCCGTGAATGCATGAAATATAAAAGCAGTTATGACTAGAGTTGCTAATGGAAAAGAGTTTAAAGCTCAGACATCAGTGGTAGCAACCTATGGCTTGATTTGTATAATAGAGCCCGATATCCACAACAGATATGAGACAATATGATAGAGTCTGTTATGCACAAGGGATACAGGATAGTGAAAACGACATATACGCGATAGTGGAAAAGGCATTCAATCATAAAAACATAATAAATGAAACTGAGTCTCATAAATATTGCATACACATATAAAATGAATAAATTGAGTAATTTCACTACTTTTAAGACTTTTATAGTATGAAAGTTGTGAGTGTTTATCGATGAATATGTTCTGTATGATATTAATGAAATGATAAATTGTATTGATTTTGAAACATGACAATTGTGAACAAAGTCGTTTTTGATATTACATGATAGTAATTGAGATGATATGAATTACATACTAACAAAAATTGTATATTGCATGACAAGAGTGAACCATCGAGGACGGTTACTGAACTGAGTTCATAAAACTCATCCAAAATGTAATGTTGGCTTTTTCAGGTTCAAGAGAGCGACAACTTAGCTTTTAAGACTGCTTAGAAGAAATCTTGTACAACTTTTAGAAAGAAGATTATGGCCTAAAGGTCGGTCAGCTGGGATTAAAGGATTAGTTTTAAGTTTTGTTTAATCCTCATGTATGTACTATACTTTTCAGACAAAGTTGTGGACTCTGAGAGGTTGATATTGTGTAAACCTGGATAATGGATAAAATGCTACATTGTAAATTATGGTTTGTGAAATGAAATGAGGAAATTTTGGATTTTAGATATTATGTCGTTTATGATTTTAAATTTGATGCCATGAGATATAGTGAAAGTGAAATTGTTAGGACACCATATCTGTCTGGCATGTGCATCTGCGTACGAAGGGCATATGGACACATGTCGGATGGAAGTGGAATGTTACATCGGCACTCCTCAACATACTTCATTGCAGCATGCAATTCTATGGGCTATCCAAAGAAGATTCAAACACCCATATCTCAAAGTTTTTGGAGATCTACGACACCTCCTGGTTCAATGGGATGTCTAATGATGTCATGAAGTTACAGTTGTTTTCTTTCACTTTGAGAGATTGGGCAAAGCTATGGTACAATTCATTAAATTCAGAGCAGCTAGCCCAAGCATTTTTTACGAAATACTTCCCACAGAGTAAGACCGTAAGAATCACAAAGGAGATCATAAACTTTCAATAGAGTGATAAGGAGTCTCTATATAAAGCCTGTAAGAGGTTTAAAGAATTATAAAGAAGTTGGCCCCACCATAGCCTCTTAAGGGAGTTCCTATTGTAGACATTCTATAATGTTGTAAATCAGAGCATGAGAAGAAACTTAGCTATAGCTGCTGGAGGTTCTTTGATGAGAAAGGCTATTGGTTTATGACCTTTTTGAAGAATTGGCGAGATAGTTGTATATGGTCAAGTGAAATGTGTAGACAAGCGCAAAAGGAGCAAAAAGGAATGATCCTGATTGACTCTATTACAGCTTTACAGGCACAGATCACGACCCTTCCTATGCAGTTGAGCAACATGCAAGGAGCATCTTCATCTACGACCAAAGTGATGCAAGTACAGTATGAGTTATATGGGCAAAATAACCATGGCTCTGCTGAATGTTTCTTATGGGAGCCAGTAGTGTAGAACAGGTAAATTACTTAGGCCAGTTGCAAAGAGGTGAAAATCCTTATTCTATCACTTACAATTTGAGATGGAAAAGTCACCCAAATTTTTTTTTGAGTGCTAACAATACTGGTGGCCAAGTAAGACCACAAGGACCTCCTCGATTTTAGTAAGATTAACTTGAATGTGTAGATAGCAAAATGGACAAGATGATGAAAGTTTTAGGGTCTAAACTGGCAACTCAAGGAGAGAACTAGAAGAGGATGTTTGCTAACTAGGAGGAAAGTCAAAAGAGGATGGAGGCAGAGTTTGATCAGATTGTGAAGAACCATACCTCATCCATCCATAATTTAGAGGCTCAGGTAGGTTAACAATACTAGGCTTGTTGGGTTTTGATCTTGCATCACATGCATCAAAAATAGAAAAAAACAGAAAAAATATAAAATCAAAGCCAAAAAAACAAGAACTTTTAAGTGCTATTAGATTTAACTTTAACAAAACACAAACTTAAGATTTGTACCTTACAATCTTCTTCATTGTTCATTGTTTTCACCTTTTTAGGTTTTTGTAAACCACAACAACTATGGGAGGACGCCTAATAATATCCATATGAAGAGAAAAGATTGAAACCTCTTAGGAAGAATGGTTAGAACACTCATAAAGTGCTAACTTTATGATGTATTCTTTGAGCGAGTGTTTGTAAAGAGTGAGAGAAGATGATAAACACTTCACAAAAAAGTCTCAAGTTTTCACACAACACTTGCACAAAAATTGATGTTTCTTATACCCTTTGTCGTTCCTTTAACCCCCAAAATCAATGAAGAGTTAGTGGAAATTAAGTGGCTTTTAATCCCACTTAATTTACCATGAAACTTCCATCCCATCTTTAAAGGGTAATTTTGTCTTCTTGTTTATTAACGGGTAATTTTGTCATCTTGCTTATTAAAAGGTAGTTTTTTCATCTTACCTAATAAACAAGATTCATATGTGTCATATGATTCGCAATCTAAAGAACATCTAAACTACCATAGGTAGTACCACTGAGCTAGGAGAAGATTGCAAGAGTTGTTTGATTCAAATTGATCAGGCATAATTGAAAGCAGACTTGATTGTAATACTGCTAAAGGAAATTGATGTTATCCTACACATAGATTGGCTCACTACTCATAGGGCCATTATGAATTATTACACTAAGCAGGTCATGTTTAAATCTCCTAATTAGTCGACAGTAGTTTTTAGAGGTATTAACCAAACAATGCCAGCCATGATGATTTCATTCATGAATGCCTTAAAGTTGATGCAAAGGTTATGTGAGGCCTATTTTGCCCACATCATTGATTCCTGAATTGAGCAGAATATGCAGGACATTCCTGTGGTTAGGGAATTCCTGGATGTGTTTCCCGCAGAGTTACCTAGCTTACCTCCAGATCGGAAATCAGAGATCTAATTCTAGGTGTTGCTCATATATTTATTCCCTCATATAGGATGGCACTTGTGGAACTAGAGGAGTTAAAGACTCAATTACAGGAGTTACTGGATAAGGGATTTATTAGACCCAGTGTGTCACCCTGGGGAGTGCCAGTTTTATTTGTGAAAAAGAAAGATGGAACGTTGAGACTGTGCATCGATTATTGGCAACTGAATCGGGCCACAGTGAAGAACAAGTACCCGTTGCCTAGAACTGATGATTTATTTGATCAGTTGTAGGGAGCTTAGGTGTTTACAAAATTGGATGTGAGGTTTAGATATTATCAACTAAAGATAGTAGAGGTTGATATATCAAAGAGTGCATTCAAGAGCAAGTATGGACATTATGAGTTTTTAGTAATGCCATTTGGGTTCATTAATGCCCCAGTTACATTTATGGCAATGATGAATAAGGTGTTTCAGCCCTACCTGGATCGCTTTGTGATAATGCTTATCAATGACATTTTGGTGCATTCAAAAAGTAGAGGAGAGCATTCTGAGCACTTGAGAGTGATATTACAGATTATAAAGGACAAATAAATATATGCTAAATTTAGTAAATGTGAGTTTTGGTTGGATCAAGTAGTGCTTTTGGGTCATATAGTAAATAGGCAAGGTATTCAAGTGGATCCAATAAAGATTGAGGCAGTAATGAAATTGGAGGCTTAAAAGAATGTGTCTGAAATCTGGAGTTTCTTAGGATTGGCTAGATATCACCAGAGGTTTGTCGGGGGCTTTTCTTTGATCTCAGCCCCTCTAACTATAGCTACTTTTGGTTGTCCATCCTAGAAAATTAAAAGAAAATTACAAGGCCTTTAAGCCCAAAAATTCTTCTTAGATTTGGATCGTCCGCTTCGAACACTTCACTCACACAACCCGGCCCGTTTGGTAAAGACGATTTAATGGAATTAAAAAAACTGATTTATAAATAAAAAAATTCCAGCATTTGGAAATAAAAAATTAACAAAATTTAATAAAAACAAAAATTGCCATTAACATAAAATAAAAACCGAAAACATTTACCTATTTTGCTTCGATCCATGGCTGCTCCGTCGTCAAAATTATAGGATTTTGTACAGTACCAAAAAAAATGAAAACATAAAAATTAAGACAAGGAGGAAACATGGCGATGATAGGCCACCTCTTTATTACAAACAAATAAAAGAAAAATTACAAGGTAAATCAATTTTATATGGACAACCAAAAGAGCAAACCAAAATGTACATAGCATATATTTTTGCCACACAGAAAAAGTTACAGCATACGTAATTTAATCTAATTACCAACCCACACCATATATAGGAATTGAATCATGCATAATAAAACTAGATCTGATACTAGTTGTTGGATCGAGAATAAAAAATATCCTTGGTTTGGCTAAAGGGTAGATTTCGAAACTTTTCCAAAATCACAAAATAGAGGAAGAATAAATACCAAATTAACATGCTTTAATCCATAAATGATACGGTATAAGCAAAATAAATAAAATAAGAACAAGTCGAAATTTCTTTACCGACATTTTTGCTACGGCTTTGACTGCTCGCTACTGTGTTCTTGACCAATCTGATCTACCACTTGTTCTCATTGGGCAACTTAGTTATCAAGATCCTTTGGTAGAAAAGGAGAAGAAAGAGCCAAAAAAATGACACACTCTTATGTTGTTATGTTCGGCTAGTAGAACAGCAAAATGGAGATAGGTTCTTTTGCTATATCCAAATAAACATTTTTTAGAAGAGAGTGGAGAGACTCCAAGCCAAAAATGCAACTATTTACTTTTGCAAAAAAAAAGCTAAAAGACTTGCATCTTTCCCCATGCAACACCTTAGACATTATCTATATCAATAACATTTTGTTTGATGAAATAATAATAAGCATTACTGCATTTCTTGGGAGAGAATGAAGAATTTAAAAAAGATGCACATTTATTTTTGCAACACATGCTAAAAGACATGCATGCAAAGTGAGTTGTACGTTATTCTCCATTAACCAATCATTTGTATATTATTCTCCATTAACCAACACTTCATTCTTTCATCAAAAGGTTGCATGTTGTCTTCTTTAAAACTAGCCATTAAAACCAATTAAAGGGTAAGATTACCATTTTGCCTTACATTGGTTTTTCCTTCTAGATCTCCCATTTCACTCTACATGGTTATTAACACACAAGATCTAATCTTGTTGTTAAGACTTCATGGGTAGCTACTCCATCAAACTATTGGTGCCAGTTTAATCACCAATCTCCGTAAAACATCTAGAAGTGATGATATCACAATAAACTCTTTATTTGAGTGAATGTTTCCTAATATATGTTTCAATTGACAATTCCAACAACCTACTTTATTCTTTAAAAACATAAGCGATTCCAGATTCATTTAATGGTGCCATTATCGATAGTTAACTACTATCATGATTTGAAACTTCAAATTCCCTTAAAGTAAGCTCCTTTACTCACACAGAGGTAAATCACAACCGTACAGTCTAAACCATAATTAAGCGACCAACTTGATTATTCGTTATAAATCAGTTAATTTAGATTATAATAATATACACGTTTCCCATACATCTTCATGTATATGTATATTTTTTACAAAAGAACCTTGGCACCTTATAACTAGTTATATTATGCTCAAACAAATAAAACCAAACTCTTTTGTTTAATTATTAATAAATATTTTCATTACAATATGTAACTGGAAGAAAATTAAGTTATATGTAAATACAGTTGCTTTGCAGGGCACTATATTTACCTAGCCCCAATAGGCTCAAAGGTCGGCGTGCTGGGACTAAATGATTAGTTTTAATTTTTGTTTAATCCTCATATATGTAGTATAGTTAATAGACAGAGTTATGGACTCTGATAGGTTGATGCTGTGTAAAGCTAGATGATGGATATAATGCTACATTGTAATTTATGGTTTGCGAAATGAAATAAGGAAATTTTGGATTTTATACATTGTCTTGTTTATGATTTTAAATATGATGCAATACGAAATAGTGAAAGTGAAATAGTTAGTACGCCATTTTTGTCAGTCATGTGTATGTACATTTGAAAGGCATATAGAGACGTGTCGGATGGAAGTAGGGTGTTACACCAGCACTCCTTAACATGCTTCATAGTAGTGTACAATTCTATGGGCTATCTAGTGAAAAACCTAATGCCCATATCTCAAACTTTTTAGAGATCTGCAACACTTTCTGGTTCAATGGGATGTCCGATGATGTTATGAAGCTACAGCTATTTTCTTTAACTTTGAGAGATCAGGCAAAGGTGTGGTACAACTTGTTAAATTCAAGGAAGAACACTACTTAGGAGCAGCTAGCCCAAGCATTTCTTGTGGAAAACTTCCCATTGACTAAGACCGTAAGAATCATAAAGGAGATCATAAACTTTCAGCAGAGTAATTGGAAGTCTCTATATGAAGCCTGTGAGAGGTTTAAACAATTACTAAGAAGTTATCCCCACCACAACCTTCCAACTGAGTTCCTATTGTAGACATTCTACAATGATGTAATTCAGAGCACAAGAAGAAACATAGATGCAGCTGCTGGAGGTTCTTTGATGAGAAAGACTATTGATCCATGACCTTTTGGAAGTACTGGCAAGCAATAGTTGTATATGGCCAAGTAAGAGGAGTAGACAAAGGCAAAAGCAGCAAAAAGATATGATCCTAATTGACTTTGTTATAACTTTGCAGGTACAGATAACAACCTTTACCATTCATCTTCAATGCATATTGTGCTAGAGATGTCCCCTCAGCCATCTTGGAGTAGAAGAGCAACCCCAAGGTCTTAAACCTTTTGTCCTAGCTTGCTCATCAAACAACTCCCTCAGATGATAGACTACGGTATGAGCATTCATAGCCTCATATTGCTTTTGCAATTTCGGTGACATAGAGTCTACAGTTATGTAGCTAACCATCTCACCATCATCAAAATGCTTTTTGTATGACCTTTAATCACTATCAAAAACTTCAGCAGCAGGGGGATCGAGAAGTGGTTCTTTCGAGATGTAGCCTAGTTTCTCTAACTTAGGAACCAATCTTAAGTTCCTAAGCAAATCTAGCAAGTTGAGGCCAGTCAACTTATTGACTTCCATAAGTGAGCGTAGGTTAATATTAGTGATCATGGTATTGATTCTTGTAACCTAATGCCAAAGATAAAATTGGTGTCAGACTGTACGTAAATACATGTCGATTAAGACTTTAATAGCACGGAGTATCTCTCCCATTATTTTCTCACAAATCCATAACGTTATATGAATCTGAGAGAACTTGTATAGAGGTTCTCCTAATGGGTCGATATCTAATGTCCCAAAAAGTGACCTTGGGTTTGTCTAACAAGCCACCTTAGGTCAATAGGTAGGTATCGATCATACCAATTGCATTTATAATGCAACTATCGAATCTCATGCTATCATATATTGATATGTTCACTCACATTAGGCTATCAACTCTTGATGCATATACATCTCATGTACATTACTCAACTTAGCCTCTGTCCACATTGACCTTGGGTTTCCACAAAAAATCAACACTTGTAATTAAAACCGACTCATTAATCTAAAAATCATATTTCCATGGATCAAACATATTAATGTCGAGCGAGCTTGGGTTTGCCCAATAACCCAAACTCTAAAAGAACTCTAGTTCTCACTATATTAATGAAAAACATTAGTTTTAATATTCTAAATGAGGGATTTCTACTTAGGTCTCATCTAACTGGGACGGTCTTGTATATAGTTACTATAACTATATAGCATGATGTGGACACCCCAATCATGCTGGCTTTAAGCCCATAACGATCTATAATGCAATTCCATCGAATTCTAACATGCATTCTCTAATGCGTCAAATTAAACACATGAGTTTTGGTTGTGGCAATTTATAAATCCTAAAATTTGGAAGTTGATTCAACTCTTGAATCAAATTATATACTAATTTTAATCTCGGCTAAATTTAATTTTGCATGTCCTTTAGATTTGGAATTTAATATTAATATAATTAAATTAAACTCCAATTTCCAGAAATTAATTGAAAATTAATACACCTTAAAATTAATTATTTGATGTCAAAATTAAACACTTTAATTTTGTCACACATACCACTTTTTAGTCATACTTGAAAAATTAATGCTCCACTTAAATTAATTCAAAATTAATTTCCCAAAATTTCCAAAACATCAAATCATCATCCCATGCACCTTTAGGTGATTTCGAGTTCATCAAAATAATTTTGGAATGACCCAAAATCATCAAGATAACCAAAACTACACCTACCTACACAAATAAAATGACAAATTTGACATCTAAATTTTTCCAAAAAACATAATTTTGAACAAATTAATTTTGGCTTGCATAAGACATCAAAATAACAAATTTTTATCACATAAAAAATATTTCGAAGGTTTTGGAACCGAAAAATACACATACATAATTATCAAACAAAACAATTCCATCAAATTCAACAAAACCTATCAGATTTGTTTACTGTTTGAAAAATTAATTTAAAATTTTTAATTAATTCTGGAAATTTTCCAGAAGATTAAGCACATTCTAAATATGTTCACATAAATTTTCCAGAGTCAAATTCCCAGGAAAACATGTTCAACCTTGATAATTTAGCCAACTAACATCATATGTTCTGCAGGAAAACAATTTTCATGCACGTTGTATAAAATTGGAAGTAAATATTTTAATCATAGTAAAAACAATTTTGAATCACAAAAACCATCTAACATCTGATGAGAAGATTAGTGAAAGAAAATAGTGAAAATTTTTCATAATTTAATTTTGAATCTTCTAAGAACAGAATCTAAGTTGTCACAACCATGCAATCCTAATGCATATTAATACAAACTACATCTAAAAGGCAAAAGATGGTTCTGATATCACTATTGGGTTTTACTCTTGCATCACATGCATCAAAAATAGAAAAAAAATAGTGCAAATACAAAACAAAACACAAAATCCAAGAACTTTCACGTGCCATTAGATGTAACTTGAACAAAACATGAACTTTAGATGTGTACCTTACAATCTTCTTCGTTCTTCAATGTCTTCACCTCTTCGGGTTGTTGTTGATTGAACCAGATTTATACTATGAATTGGCCCTGTTTTCTTAAGTATTTATGCATTTGTTGACTCCTAATTC
>JAOSBN010060430.1:0-13882 GCA_027563595.1 Erythroxylum suave | reverse complement strand
GGGTCGTTCACTTAACCGGAACCTAAACAATTGAATCTAAATTAACCTATATGTCATGCTATGCAAACTAATTCGGAAAAAAGGAGGGTTTTTGATTTTCGAACTGATTGGTAGAACTAATTCAAGTGCAAAAATGAATGTTTTTAGATTTTAAGGATATATAAAACTGAAGGATGAAAAACACAAAAGACTATATAATGATAAAGTCCTCATGAAAGTGAGTTTTGGCCATCATTGTTCGAAACTGATTAAAGAGAGAGTAGAAACCACTAAGCTTAAAAAATGTGAACCTTGAAATACTTGTCAAGTCCAGGATCTTAATTAATGAGACTTCATTTTTTAAAATCCCATTAAGTGCTCTTAGTGTGTGTAGTAGGATTGGCTGATGCAATCGGCCAAATGAAATCTAAAATCATCTCAACATCTAACACAACCATGCAAGACAATAGAGAATAAAAAAGATTTCAAATAGACATATATGAAACTTTGCACATTTAAGCTCAAAGTTCTACATGAACCAATCCATCCAACACATAACGAATCCAACACTTGATTAAAACTATAATCAAATAGCTTATCTACAAATCATAAATCCTAGACCTAGGATATATAAAATCATAGTTGAATTATGGATTAAGCTACTCCCCTTTTTCAGGCCATTAAACTCCAGCCATTGCCACACCTTCAAGAGGAAAAGAAACGCCTAGCCACTCATAGAATCTAGAAACTTCACAACTTGGAATGCATCTAAATAACCCATGGTGAAGGTTGAAAAGTGGAAGAAAATATGGAGGAAGTAAGGGTGTTCTGCAGGGACATGATGAAGGAGAGTGTGTAGAATGTGTTCTGCTGCCACATACCTCCTACTTATCCCAAAATAGGATTTTTTTAATGATATTTGGGTCAGGTCATAGGCATGGGTAAGTGGAGTTTCCAAAAATGACTCGGGTTTCAGGTTGCTGTTTCGAAGTTTTCGTCGAGGCCAAATTTTTCCGAAAGGTCTGAGCTATTGATTTGAAGGTTTTGCTGTGGCCAAATTTTCCCGAAAGGATTTGGCTATTGATTCACATGTTTTGTCGTGGCAAAGTGAGGAGTTCGCTATGGCTAACTTTTCCTGAAGGGTCTTCTTCCTTGATTTTATGGCCCAGTAATTTCTTGGTCTTCACTCTTGGCTCATGTCTTGAGTGTCCTGCAATGAAAAACAATAGTTTGCAATATCAATTGTCCTATAAACCAAGTGAGTGCAATTACTAATTAATTATGACAATGTTGCCCTCAAACTATGTTAATTCAAAACAAGCACTCTTGAAATAAATTAAGCACAATATCCAACAAAAAGAGCCGAAAACTACAACAAAAATTATAAAAATACCACTGAATAATATAGAAAACTTGGGTTCAATCAAATTCCTCCACACTTAGACCTTTGTACTCCTAGACAAAGCTCATCAAAGTCAAAGGAATACAAGTGCAAAAGGAAATACTGACCATACTTAAAAATGAGAGCATAAAATTAATAAAACTATTTTCTCAGAAATCAACTAAAGTAGGCTGAAAGAACGCCAAAAAGATCAACACCACAAGTATTTAAGCCAAGAGATTGAGCAAAAGAGACTTATTTCAGGAAAAACTATTTAGCTCTCAACTAATTTGTTTTGGGGTAATTTTCACTCTAAAATTTGCTTAATTCATTCTCTACCATAAGCTTGTGATAGTTATACCTCTCCACCACAAGAACTATAATTTTGCAAATAAAGAGGACTTTCAGGGTTGTAATGATGAATGAAGGCCAAGTGAGATGGATGGAATAAAAGAAGCAAAATGAGTGACATGCATCACAATTATATCTCATGAAATGAGTGTCAGCTATTCCAAAGAAAAGATTTAAAATTCTAACATAGCAGTTTTTTTTTACTATACTGCAAAACAATTGTGAAAGATAAATATCATAGTCAGACTCAAACCAGGTTCCTCAAATATTAGAAGGAGCTACTTAGGACACTTAAAACCGGTGCATTTGAAGTATCAAAGTTCTCACTGTTTATTCTTTACTGAACTATGGTAGTAGCACACCATCACACTGGTCTGGTAAGAGACACTGCTTTTGCTTTTACTTTTTTTTAAAAACCCATGAATTCTTCTCACAAACACTCAAACTAAGAAAATTGGAGATAAAATATCTACATCATTTTATAAAAGTGTGCATGCACTTAAAAAGATGGCTCAAGTGGGCTAGCAATGGTAAAGTGTATAGGGTTTGTGTATGGGTGAGAAAGGTTTTGCAATGAACGCCTCTTTCATTTTCACAAAATTTAGTTCATCAAGCCTTGATTAAGAATTAAAACAAGTTCTAGAGAGATATAAAATTAAGTAGGTACACACAAATGAAAGAATTCAGGCCCAAATATCCTTCCAACAAGGTTAATGTCTCAATTAAGCAATCTCAAGGTTTAAAAACGCACAGTGCACCTTCCTTAACGTACCCTCACTTACTTTTTGTTGAAAACATTAAAAATGGAATTAGTCAAAATTCAACTAACATTTAAAAGGATAGATAGTTTTCCAAAAGCATATGTAAACTTTGAATTGTTCAAAACTTTTCAATCACAGAAGTATTAAGACTTAGTGTGGGAGCATCATTTAAACAGTTGCCATGGTGAAGTGAAAGGTTGACCGCAGCGAAGTTTGCTCGAGAAAATTTTCGTTGCTGCGAAGTTTGTCTGAGAAAATTTTCGCCGCGGCGAAAAATGGAAGAAACAAATGTTTAAGTGTTGGCCACGACGAAGTGATGAGTTGGAAAATTGTCGCCACGGTGAAAGATGGCAGAAACTTAGAGAAAATAGACAAAATGCATGCAATTGCTATTTCACCTCAAGGACCACTTTCAAAACTTAGAAGATAACACACAAATGACAATTAAGTGACCAAAATGTTGCTTGAATAAACTATTTGGTTTCCTCCCCCACACTTAAACACAATATTGTCCGCAAGATTGAAAGAATTAAAGCATAATCATGTAGAGCAGATGATAAACAACCAATGAAATAAATACAACATTTAGCATAGGCTATATCAACAAAAAAAATCAGAAAAGTTAACTAGTATCTAGTGAAACTCAAGACTAAAAACATAACAATGCAAAGATAAAACAACTAGACAAAATACAAATGACTTAAGATTGATCTCCAGGGGATCAGTTGTAGACCTAGACTGTCCAGATCCAGATGGACTTGCTCTAGATGTGCCCTCCCCAAATGTGTTAGTGCTGCGCCATTGATCATCCTCATCAGAGGGCAATTGGAACTGTAGGCGTTCAGCTAGCTAAGCATCTATGTGGCGATGATAACGCATGTCCCTATCATATATGGCATTCCGACGCGTCTGGTGCTGGATCTCGCCTAAAAGAGTGAGATGGAGTTGATCGAGATCAGCAGAAAGTCCATCAAGCGTAGTAGTAAGGGTTGCTAAAGTGATAGGTGCAGGGACCTCTAGAGTTGGCTGGTCGTGTTCAGTAAGGGCATCGGCTGCAGAGGTTGTACCAACCTCAGATACATGGATAGGAGGGGGGGTGGTGCAAAGGTAGGGTGTTTTAGGCGGTCTTACCAAAAGAGTGGGGCTGGGTCAAAATAGATGTCGTTAACGAATTCAGGTACATTGTGTGCTCAGAAGATGTCAGAAACAAGGTGAGGAAAGGCTATAGTGTTTATTAGTTTGGGTGTTTGGACGGAGTCATAGAGGGCGAAGGCAACGACATTAGCTAAATTTACTGGACGGCCAGTCATTAGGAGGTAGATATATAGGGCTTGGCGTTTAGTGACATAGGCGAGGTGGGTGGTGGAAGCGATGTTGTTTCAAACCAGGTGCAACCAAGGCTAAGCCTTTGGTCGTAACTCGAAGTGCTTAAGATATAGCTCGGTATGTCGTGGGCGACGCCAGTTAACTCCCTCATGACAAAGGATGCGAGCAATATCAGCCAGAGGATAATTATGGATTAGTTGGTTAAAATGATAGTGGCAATAGGGAGGAAGATCAAAATGGTGGTGGATGTTGAAGGTGGTGAAGGCATGGGGCTCCATAATGCCACGAAAGTCAATGGCTAAGTGGTTATGGATCCGAGCATATGTATAAAAATGACGAACAAATTTGTCATTACTTAAGATACGCTCCTTAACTAAACCAGTTAGTTGGGAAGCATGGGGTTGTTGACCAAAAGGGTTGTTTTAGGGGTGAGAGGAAAGGGTTGTTCTTTGGCAAGAGGTCTAGCATCAACTTTTCATATAATTCCTCAAATGTAAACTCAGTGTCAGGTGAGTCAGGTTCACTGGAGGGTCCAGGGTTTTTGGTTCGAGTCATTTTCTACAGATGAACAAACTAATTAAAGAACAGAATAATTTAATTTTCACCGCGGCATACTAGGGTTAGAAAAGAGGGAAACTGATGCGGTAAGTTTAAGCAAATATAAAGGTGAAAAGATGAAAAGAATAGGGAGAGGACATAAATAGTCAAGGACATTTGGGGGTAAAATGGTAATGTGATAAATCAAAATCGAAGAAATGAGTGGGTAGCTTATGCAGATTCTATCTTTGCTGCGGCGAAAACTTCTTGAAAGGAAAAACAAAAGACATAGGAATATGTCGCCGTGGCAACGTGAAATACACGCTGCGAAGAAAATAACCGAGAGAAAATGGTATGAATTAGGAGTGCATCGCCATGGCAACGTGGAATAAACATCGTGGCGAAAATTTCCAGAAAGAAAGAGACTAAGTGGAGACTTTTGAAAGTAACCCAAACTCAAAGAGCAATAGACAGAAAAATTTTCACACAGAAAAGAAAAACATGGTAAAGAAACACAAAACACAGTTTGGATACTTAGAAAAACCTTGCAAGGTACTGAATAAGCTCAAGAATGAAATTGCAACACAATCAACAATACATAACTTCTCCAAACTTGAAGATATATCATGCTTCAGAGTGATCAATCACAGCAAAATAATAGCAATAGACAAAACTACAAGGGGTGTTATTGAATTAAAAATTACTATTAAACTAAAAACTAAGCTACTTTTCCTATTGTGTTAGTTTCTCCCCCACACTTACTCAGCAAACTAATGCATCAAATATGTCATGAACAATCACTAGGCAAAAGTAAGTAAACAAGTGAAGGAAAGGAACAACTTGAGATTTATGAAGGTTTCTGGTTGTTATGGTAAAGCGTCAAGAGATGTCCATTCACCTTAAGCTTACCTCCAGTCTCTTCATATATCCACCATACCAAAGTCGTGCACTTTTGTGACTGTGTATGGCCCATCCCAACAAGTATTAAATTTCCCTTGCTCGAAAGTGAAGCGAGCCTTAGACAATAACAATTTATCTCCCTCTTTGAAGTCCTTCCTCAAGATGCCTTTATTGTGCACAAACTTAGTCTTCTCCTTGTAGAGTCTAGAGTTCTCATACGCTGCTAGCCTAAACTCTTCCAATTCTTGCAACTGCAACTTTCTCTCCATCCCAGAAGATTCTAAGCCCATGTTGCACTGCTTGACTGCCCAATAAGCTTTATGTTCCAACTCCTCTGGAAAATGGCAAGCCTTTCCATAAATTAGGCAGTATGGAGACATCCCAATTGGTGACTTGTAGGCAGTCCAATAAGCCCATAATGCTTCTTCTAAGTGCAAACTCCAATCTTTCTTGGATGATTTTACAATTTTCTCCAAGATATGCTTCACCTCCCAATTAGATATCTCAGCCTGACCATTGGTTTGGGGGTGATATGTAGTGGAGACTTTATGAGTGACTCCAAATTTTGAAAACAGATTGTCAACTACCCTATTACAGAAATGTGTACCCCTATCACTCACCACAGCCCTTGGAATCCCATATTTATAGAAAATGTTGGACTTAAGAAATTTAGACAATGTTTGGGCATCATCTTTTCTAGTAGGCACAACCTCTATCCATTTGGACACATAATCTATGGCTAGAAGGATATATACAAAACCATAAAACGGAGGGAAAGGACCTATGAAATCAATCCCCCAAACATCAAAGATTTTGCAAACCAGTAAAGGCTGCTGAGGCATTTCATGCTTTTTATCTAACCCCCCAAAACGTTGACAATTGTCACAATATTGACAAAATGTAAAAGAATCTTTAAAAAGGTTGGCCAGTAAAAACCAGAGTCTAGAATTTTTCTAGATGTTCTCCTTGCACTGAAATATCCCCCATAAACCATAGAATGGCAAGCTGAAATAATAGCATCACATTCTTCATTAGGTACACATCTCTTTATGACTTGATCACTACAAATTTTCCATAGATGAGGAGCATCCCAAATGTAATGCCTTGCTTTGCTCCTGAGCTTTTGTGTTTGCGAATTAGACATAAAAGGTGGGGTGAATCCAATCATGAGGTAGTTAACAATATATGCATACCAAGGTTCTTTTAAAAATAAAGCACATAAAACTGCATTAGGAAAAGAATCATACGTAAGCTCGAAAGAGTCTAGTCCCTTAGTATCCTTTGGTAGCCTACTCAAGTGATCAACTACATGATTTGCTCATCCTGGCCAGTCATTTATCTCGATATTGAATTCTTGAAGAAGTAATGCCCATCTTATCAATCTTGGCTTAGATTGTGGTTTCTTCATAAGGTATCTGACATTTACATGATGAGTGAATACAGTGACATGAGAATTTAACAAATAAGGCCTAAACTTTTCTGAAGCAAAAACTACACAAATAACTTTTTTTTTCTTTATGTTGTTGTGTAGTTGATCTGAGCTACATCTAGTGTTTTTGAGGCATAGGCAATTGCTCTTGATATTTTCTCCTCCCTTTGGCCCAACATAGCTCCTACAGCACAATTAGAAGCATCACATGAAAATTCAAAAGGTAAGCTCCAATTAGGGGCAACCAGAATAGGGGGAGAAATAAGTTGTGACTTTAACTCATCAAAAGCGTTCCTACATGAATCATCAAAGTCAAATTTTGCATCTTTTTGTAAAAGCCTTGAAAGAGGTAATGCAATCTTGGTAAAATCTTTTATAAAATGCCTATAGAATCCTACATGACCTAAAAATGATCTTATATCTTTAACACAGACAAGATAAGGCAACGAAGATATTACCTCAATCTTAGCTTTATCAACTTCAATTCCCTTGCTATAAATTAAATGACCTAGCACTATGCCCTCATTAACCATGAAGTGACATTTTTCAAAGTTCAAAATCAAACTTTTCTCAATTCATCGTTTCAAAACTTTTTCAAGATTAGCAAGGCAATTGTTAAAAGAACCACCATACACAGTGAAATCATCCATAAAGACTTCCATGCATTCTTCTAAAAATTCACAGAAAATAGACATCATACAATGTTGGAAAGTCTTTAGGGAATTGCATAATCCAAAAGGCATCCTATGATAAGCAAAGGTACCAAAAGGACATGTAAAAGTGGTTTTATCTTGGTCCTCTGTTGCAATAGGTACTTGAAAGTACCCAGAGAAACCATCTAGAAAATAGTAGTGGGATTTGCCTGCAAGTCACTCTAGCATCTGATCAATAAAGGGAAGGGGGAAATGATCTTTTCTTGTGACATCATTTAATCTCCTATAGTCTATGCACACACCCCAAGAATTCTACACTCTTATAGAAATTTGTTCATCCCTATCATTTTTAACCATAGTGACCCCACTCTTTTTAGGTACTACATGCATCGGACTAACCCACTCACTATCAGATTTGGGATAAATGATCCAGCACTCAAAAGTTTGGTTATTTCTTTCTTAGCCACATCTACGATAAGTGGGTTTAATCTCCTTTGGGGTTGTCTCACTGGTTTGGAACCCTCACTTAGTAGAATCCTATGTGTGCAAATAGTTGGACTAATCCCAGGTATGTCTGCTAAAGTCCACTCAATAGCCCTCTTATGCTCTCTCAAAACATTAAGGAGTCTATCTTCCTCACCGTTAGACAGGGAATTGACAATTATAACAAGTAATCACTCATTTGACTCAAGAAAAGCATACTTTAAAGTAGGGGGTAGGGATTTCAATTCAATTGCAGGTGGTTGCATAATAGAAGGTATTAATTCATAAAGTTCAAAAGAAAACAGTTTTCTTCCCTGATTTTCAACCAATGGTGAGCGAGGTTCCATGCGGTCACCTTCAGTCTGAGATTCTTGTTGCAATATAATGACTTCATCAATTTCCACGTCGAAGTGACCCTCCACGATGCCAAAATCACCTGAAACATTCATAGAAAACCTTTCCCAAAAGGGGTCATCATTGACAGTAGAATCAAGTGAACATAATTCAAAATCAAAGGAACCCTATTGCAATTGTAATGCAGAGCAAGCATCATCAACAACAATATCAATCATGTTAACACCCAAAATTGAGTAATCTTCATATGGATGTTTCATTGCTTCATACATGTTAAAGCAAACTTTTTGATCACCTACTAGTATTGTGATGGTGCCTTCTTTCATACTAATCATGGTATTAGTAGTCCTTAACAAAGGTCTACTACAAATTAGTGTAGTGTCATGTGCAAGTTCGGAAGACATGTCAAGCACATAAAAATCAACAAGAAAAACCAAACCTTTAACCTGGACCAAAATATCCTTTATGATGCCCTCAAGATACCTAATAGACCTATCAGCCAATTGGAGTCCTACCCTGGTAAACTTAAGAGTTTTGACTCCCAGTGAATTGTAGACTGACTTAGGCATTACATTAATAGTTGCCCCTAGATCTAACAAAGCTCCCCTATAGTTACTTTACCTAAGGTACAACGGATGGTAAAAGATCTAAGGTCTTGACATTTCATAAGAATTGGAGGTTTAAAAAGAGCAGACATATTTGAGCTTACTTGAACTCTTTCATTTGGTCTAACTTCCTTTTATGCATACACAGGTCTTTAAGGTATTTGGCATAAGTAGAAACCCGTTTCACAAGATCAAGCGAAGGAATATTGACTTCCATTCTACTAAACAAATCAATAATATCCTTTTCATGCTTAGTGTCAGTCATTCTTTTGCTCATTAAATAAGAATTAGGAAAAGGAAGGTGTAACATCCCATTACCTTTGAGAGGTTAGAATAGTAAATATGAGTGATTAATGTGAGCTTAGAAATGCATTTTTCATGCTCATGCATAATATGACATACGCATACAAGTGAATAGTGAAATGTTGCACATTTAAAATGACTGTACATGTATTCATTGGCATTCTGGGTCTACTTGTTTATAAAAGGTGATTCTTATTGAGAATTGTAGTTTGTTTGTATTGAAAATTGATTTGGAGAGTGTAATTGTTGATTTAGAATTTTTGGAAAATTTTAGGAAAATTTATGAAAATTTGGGGTAATTTTTAGACTAGGAAAAATGCCAAGTGGCAAAACAAATGATAAATGATTTTAGAATTTACTGTCAAATGGAAATGGAAATTTTGATAAATGACTATAGGATTTATTGACAAGTTTGATTGAAATTGGGAGAAAATTAGAATAGAAATTGGAATTTTGTTTATAAGCATTAGACATGTGGCAAGTGACATAAGTCACTTGCCAAACAATGCCTTAGCTCCACTAAGTTTTAAAGCCCCTTAAAAACGTTGCTTCTCATTAAAAGTCCAATTCTTGTGTTTCTTTGGCTCTTCCCATCTTCCTCTTTATGACTCTCTTCTCTACACCTTCATTATTTGTGTTTTCTTCAATCTCCACCACCTCAACTTTGAAGATTACACTTTCCCTCATTTACTTCAAGCATAAGTGCTATCTTCTTCCTCATTGCCACAAGAAAACTCATCCTTTACTTCCTTTAGAAGATGAAGAACGTGGGATGCTTGGGAGTTAGGGTTGAGTGAGATTTTGAAGAGTTTGGAGCTACACCAAATAAGTTATGCTTTAAATGTCATGGGTATGGTTAAATTATGTTAGAATGATGAGTAAATTGAGATTTGATGACTTGGTTATGCAATGTTTATGTATTCATCATGGGTGATGAAAAATATTCTTTGTTTATGAGTGATTTATTGAGTTAAATTGGGTAGAGGATGATGAGGAAATGAAATGGAAGAGATAATCTAGGTATAAGATGAGTTAGATGTAAAAGTTGAAAGTTTGAAAATCTGGAAAATGTTCACTGCATAAGCTTCAGTGTTTTAGCTATAACTTCTTCTAGAATTGTTCAATTGAGATGATTTTTGATTTATATTAAAATATAGATGAATGAATACAATTTTCATGAAGAAACTAAGTATGAATTCTATCTCAAAGAGTTTTAAAAAGTGCCTTAAATTTGAGTTTCGGATTATGTTGCCATTTCTAAACAACATGTAGTAAATTGTGCATAACTTGCAGTTTACCGTGAAAAAATTTATGAAATTAGGTTCTTTAGAAACTTAAGACACATATGAATGATTTTTTAAAAGGAGTTGGAAAAGCTAGAAAATGGGTCATGTTTACTACTGTCTGTGAAAGTTCGTCGCGGCCAACTTATAGGATTTCCTCTCAGGAAAAGTTCGCCACGGTCAACTCCTTGGTTTGCCATGGCCAACTCTCAAGGTTTTATGAGGATTCCTCTCAGGAAAAGTTTGCTGCGACCAACTCCTGACTTTGTCGTGACCAACTTTCCTACACAACTTAAACATACTTTGGTATTTTGATGATATCTTTACTTGTAGTTATCCAATTGGGATTATTTTTGATTTGGAGTAAACTAAAGACATAGTAATACAAATTATATGAAGAAATAAAATTCTGAATCAGATTGTAAGAATTTCAATTTCTGGGTAGAAGTTGAGTATAGAGCCTTGTCTCAGAATAAGAACAATGTGAAAATGTTTGGAGTATAACTTTTGGAGTACTGAACCTAATTGAATAATTTTGGTGTCAAAAGAAACATAAGACATATAGGAACACTTTTCTAGAAGAGGTTAGGAACAAATTACATCAGTTTCACTTTCTGATTGAATGTGAACAGTAGACCCAAAAGTGTGACTTAGAAAAATCTGAAGTGAGTCAATGAGAAAAGAATAGAGATTTTAATGGTTTTAGTGAGGCATAAACCTAAGTATAAATTGTACTTAGATGAGTTTTGATATGAGAATGACTTTGTGATGAAATTGATGGATAAATACTCGGGATTGTCATGAACGTGCATTGTACATATTTCATTTCATACATGTGCATTATTAAACACTTATGATTGTACAAATTGTGATATATGTGTATGGTGTTTGATATGGAGAAGCAAATGGAACGTCAATGTCCAGACTTTGCTGGAACTTCTAGGCATTAGCTTCGGGAGAAATTAGTGAGTAACCTAGACGGTCTCACTTAATTACTTGTTGCTTAATTTCTATTTCCAATGATTGAATGAATGCGGCTTGATTATTGATTCCGAACAGAAGGTCCGATGACTGTGAAATGTGGATGAGATATTGAAATGCTACTTGTATGTGAATGTGAAGAAATAAATGTTACTCCAAAATTTTGTTAGATGTCAGACTAAGGTCCGAAGATGATTATGCTTTGACTGTAAATGTGACTAATTAAAAACAATGAATAAATGAATATGTGAGATGCAATTCATTTTATGAATGCATAAAAGATAAAGACAGTTATGACTAGAGTCACTAGTAAAAGAGCTTAAAGCTCATAATGTGATAAGTGCCTTTGCCTCAGTTGTGCATATCCCTGTATCCATTAAGGGATATGGGACATTAATTGATACAGCTCGGTATCCACAAAGGGATATGAGCTAGTAAAAAGACACTTGATCACAACAAAGTAACTAATGAAACTGAGTCAGTACATTGCATTTCGATTTGATATGTGTATTTTACATGAATGAAATGATCATTATGATTGTTCAGAAAGTAAAAGGTGTTGTTTTATGAATATGTAAAGATGTGAAAAGGATGTTATGTGTATTGATGTGATGCATGAATTGAGATGACCATCGATGATGATTACCTCATTGAGTTTGTAAAACTCACCAAAATTGCATCGTTGACTTTTCAATACCGATAGACGGCTTTAGATACTGAGAGACCATACGAGAAGTGTCATTTTTGTACTTTTGAGAAGAAAATGGATCACAAGTCAGTCAGCTAGGATTTTTGGACAGATTAGATAGACTTTGTATATTTTCCTCTTTCATGTAGTACTTTTGTCCTAGGTTTTGATGATGTACATGTAGTAAGTGTTTAAAGATACAATGTAGACTTTCAGTTTTGTGAAGTGAAATGAGGAAAAGGTTGGTTTTAAAATATTGTGATTTTCTTATTATGCTCTATAAATGAATAATGATATGATGCCGTGTGAAGTGCATGTATTGATCGAACGTAGCTCTCTCTTATCGTAGGATATGTACCGGAATGACCTCTGGGCATCTCGATTTGTACCTTACGGTAAGGGGGTGCTACAGAAGGTCTTTGAGTTTACCTCCTTACCATTGGCTTTATTGGCTCCATGCTTGTTTGACTCATCTTGCTCCATTGCTTTGGCTTGTTCATTGTTGCTCTCAAGATTTGTTCCTTTTCTATTCAAAATTGTGGACTTCTTTTCAGCCAATAGGGCTTTCTCTTTAGTGCTTTCAGAATTCTTCATCTTTTCTGGTGTGGAAGACAACTCATCATATTCAATCTCTTCCTCAACTACTTCGTCATCTAGATCCTAGAATTTCACTTGCTTCCTACTTCGAAGAGTGATGGCATTCAAACCCTTAGGATTTATAACAGTGTTTGGGGGAATAGTGCCACTGCTCTTAGCTTGATGCTAACTTATATTATTGGATAATTGAGTAAGATAGGAGTTTATATTTTCAGTCTTTGTCTCCCATTGCTCCATTCATTTTGCTAAGGCATTGAATCTGGCAGCATTCTTGGATGAGTCTTGTTGGATCAAAGAGGCTAAAGAATTGAAATGGTTGTCATTAGAAGTCCTCTCGTCTTTCATCAATGCCATCCTATTATGCAAGAGTTAAGTGGTGTCTTCCTTTTGTGGAACAGTTAAAGCTTTCTGTTGGTTTTGGAACTAGTTAGTAGATGGACCAGCCTATCCACCTCGCTGGAACCTGTTTGAAGATCAACTCTCTTCATTTCTCCAACTAAATCGAGGGTTTGCTTTCCATACCTCGTTATATGTATTAGAGTAGGGGTCCCACTTCTGATTTGGCCTACCCTGATAAACAGCAGATACCTTTTCATATCAATTAAGGCAGACACTAGCAATATGCATCATGGACCCGCAAGTTTCGCAACTTGGTGCAGTGATATCCATAGGGGTTTGTGAATGATGCACACTTATATTTTTCAACTCCGCAATAATGAGGGCCAATTGAGTAGTCATTTTGTTTTCCAAAGAGTCTACCTTAGACTCAAGACTTTCCATTTTTCTAAAGTTTACTGTTGAAGCTCCCAACTCATGTATGCCTCTAGTGTCTTTTGCACTGTACTATTGGTGATTCAGAGCCATCTTCTTAATCAAATCCCAAGCCTCTTTTGCGGTGAGGTCTATCAGTGAACCTCCTGAAGCTGCATCTAACATACTCTTGTCTTAACCCTTCAGCCCATCATAAAATATTGCACTAACTGCTCGTCTGGTATTTGATGGTGAGGGCAACGTGACAATAAATCTTGAAAACAGTTCAAATAATCATAGAGAGATTAATCAAAGTCTTGTCGACCTGAGTAGATTTCCTTTCTTATTGATGAAGTACTGGAAGTAGGAAAGTACTTCTCTAAGAATGCCTTCCTCAAATTTCCCCAGCTGTGATAGGTGTTTGCCATATGTCTTGGAAGACTCTGAAGTAATTCACACGTTAATACAACACTTAGAAAACGATATTTAAAATGCACAAGAAGGGGGGTTGAATTGTGTCT
>JAOSBN010060419.1:0-13883 GCA_027563595.1 Erythroxylum suave | reverse complement strand
AAACTACCCAAAATACCCCTTTATGATTTTTTCCCACCTTTAATTCAACTAACCCATGAAATAAATTCTACTAACATTGGCATAAATAAAATAAAATAATTAAAAAAATTAACTCCCAAAAAAAATTCACTTATCCAATCTAAATCATGCTTAACTAAAATAAAAAATAAAAACATTCGGGGGCCAACATTTCTCCCCCTCTTAAAAGAATTTTGTCCTCGAAATTTTTACTTGAGTCATTGAAGAGATATGAATACCTCTCCTTCATGGCTTCCAAGAGCTCCCACGTGGCCTCTTCTATAGAATGGTTTCTCCACAGGACTTTTACTAGTTGAACTGTCTTGTTCCTGAGGAGCTTTTCCTTAGTATCCAAGATCTACACTGGAACCTCCTCATAACTCAGATAATCTCTTAACCGAACCTCAGTGGTCTGAATGATGTGAGATGGATCTGATCTATATCTCCTTAACAAGGAAATATGAAAGACATCATGAATCTTTGATAATTCTGGTGGCAATGCCAACCTATAGGTTAATGGTCTAATCCTCTCAAGAATTTCATAAGGACCCACATATCTTGAGCTTAACTTGCCCTTCTTGCCAAATCTCATGACTCCTTTCTAAGGAGATGTCTTAAGGAAGTTTTTCTCACTGACTTTATACTCCATTTCCTTTTGGTATGCATCAATATAGCTTTTCATTCTATCCTAAGCTGCTTTAAGCCTTTGGTTAACTAACTTGACCTTGTCAACTATCATCTGAATCAATTTTGGTCTTATTAGCTTCCTTTCTCCTTCTTCATCCCAGCATATAGGAGTTCTACATCTCTTCCCATATAACGCTTCATAAGGAACCATCTGAATGGTTGAATGGTACGAATTATTGTAAGCAAATTCGACCAATGGAAAATGCTCATCCCAAGCTCCTCTGAAATCCATCACATAAGCCCTGAGCATTCCCTCAAGGGTCCGAATGGTCCACTCAGATTGACCATTTGTCTAAGGTTGAAAAGTAGTACTGAAACTCAACTTAGTTCCCAGAGCCTCTTGTAAGCTTCCCCAAAATCTCAAAGTAAACCGAAGATCTCTGTCAGAAACTATAGAGTCAGGAATTCCATGTAATCTCACTACCTCTTCAATATACTTCTTTGCTAGCACGTGCAAAGAATTAGTCTATTTAATTGCCAAAAAATGGGTTGACTTTGTCAAACGATCCACAATAACCCATATGGCATCATGTTTCCTACTGGTCTTGGGCAAACACATCAGAAAATCCATAGTCACCCTTTACCACTTCCACTCAGGAATGGGCAATGGCCTTAACTTGCCTGAAGGAGCCTGGTGTTTAGCATTGACTTGCTGGCATACTAGACACTTACTTGCATATTCTGCTACATCCTTCCTCGTGCCTTTCCACCAAAAATGCTCTTTCAAATCTTTGTACATCCTGGTGCTACCTGGGTGCATGGTTTAAGGCGCATTGTGTGCCTCATCCAGTATCTCATCCTTCACCTCCTTGACATTTGGCATACAAAGCCTATTTCCTACAATCATGAGTCCATCATCCCTCACTACCACTTTAGACTTCTTGCCATTCTGAATTTCTTCTCGGAGCTTCCTCAATTCTGCATCCTGTGCTTGTAACTCCCTAACTTTCTCTTTGAGTATCGGTCTCACTTTAAAGGTAGCAACAATACAATCAGGTTCCTCCTGCTTCAAACTTATCCTAAGCTTAGCCATCTCTTCCAATAATGATAGATAAACTATCTGAACATGGGCTATTGATGATTTCCTATTTAAGGCATCTGCCATGACATTTGCCTTGCCTGGATGGTACTCAATCAACAAATCATAATCCTTAAGCAACTCAATCCACCTTCTTTATCTCAAATTCATCTCTTTCTGACTCAATAAGTACTTGAGAGATTTATAGTCAGTAAAGATCCTCGTATGAACCCCATACAGATAATGTCTCCAAATCTTTAAGGCAAAAATCACCGCTTCCAATTCTAAATCATGGGTCGAATAATTTAACTCATAAGGCTTTAGCTGTTGTGAGGCATATGCTATTACCTTGTCTCCTTACATCAATACACAACCTAAACCCTTTCTTGAACCATCACTATACACTGTATAACCCTCATCTCCCATAGGCAAAGTCAGAATTGGAGCACTTGTCAATCTATGCTTAAGCTCCTTAAAGCTCTTCTGGCATTCATCACTCCAGATAAACTTCTTATTCTTCCTCAATAACCTAGTTAGTGGAGCAACAATGAGAGAATCTTTCCATAAACCTCCTATAGTAACCTACTAGACCCAGAAAACTCCTCACTTCTGTCACTGTCTTGGGTGCATGCCACTTTACCACTGCTTTAATTTTCTTCGGATCAACATGTACCCCATTTTCAGAAATTAAATGTCCAAGGAATACCACTTTATGGAGTCAGAATTCAAATTTTCTAAATTTGGCATAAAGTTCCCTCTCCCTCAGTGTCTGTAGTACTATCCTGAGATGTTCCTCTTGTTCCCCTTCACTCTTAGAGTACACCAGAATGTCATCTATAAACACTATGACAAACTGATCCAGATACTCCTTGAAGACCCTGTTCATAAGATCCATGAATGTAGCTAGAGCATTGGATAAACCAAAAGGCATAACTAGGAACTCGTAATGCCTATGTCGTGTCTTGAAGGCTGTCTTATTTACATCAGAATCTTTAATTTTGAGCTAATGATAGCCCGATCTGAGATCAATCTTGGAAAAGACCTTTGCTCCCTGCAGCTAGTTAAACAAATCATCTATTCGTGGCAGAGGATAATTGTTTTTAATGGTCACCTTGTTAAGCTCCAGTAATCAATACACATCCGCCATGTTCCATGCTTCTTCTTGACAAATAGAACAAGTGCTCCTTAAGGTGATGAACTCGACCTTATATACCCCTTGTCTAACAATTCCTCCAATTGTTCCTTAAGCTCTTTCAGCTCATCTGGAGCCATCCTATATGGTGGTATGGAAATGGGTATGATTTCAAGAATCAAGTCGATGGAAAACTCGATTTTCCTCACCGGTGGCAAACCAGGTAAGTCCTCTAGTAACACATCAGGAAATTCCCTTACAACTGAAAAATCCTCTAACCTTCCTTCCTCCACATCGACATCCAGAACGTTCGCCAAGAAGGCATCACACCCCTTCTTCATCATCCTGGTAGCTAGTAAAGCAGAAATAATTCTTGGTGATGGCGCTTTCTTGGGCCCTCTGAAGATCACCGTCTCACCATTGCTCATATCAAATTCCACCTCCTTAAGGCCACAATCCAACTTCGCATGATATTTTTCCATAACATCCATACCAAGTATGACATCTAAGCCTTTTAGGTCTAGAGGTAGTAAATCCATTACCAATCTAGCACCATCATTGAAGAGTTCATACCTTTTATATACTTGAATGATTACTACATTCCTCCCCAGAGGTGTACTAACAAGCAAAGGACTATTCAAAGGCACTGAATTCACACCATGCAGAATCATACTTATAAAAACAAAAGAATACGTGGAACCAGAATCAATTAGTAAATAAATTGCTGAATCAAATAACTGGGCTATACCCGTGACAACCTCTGGTGTGGCTGCTGCTTCCTCCCTTATTATGGAAAGCACTCTTGCCTGAGCCTGACCCCTTGGCCTTCCTAGAGGAATAGCCTTCCTTGCAGCTCCAGAACTGCCCACTTCAGTGGCTGGCCGGGTTCCTACTGTTTCTGCTCTCTTTGGGGCTTGTATCCCGACCCCTCCTGCGTTGTAACTTGGGGACAGCCCCTGATCATATGTCCCTTCTCTCCACATCGAAAGCATGCTCCCAGTAACTTAAAGTACCCTCTCCTGTGCAACTTCCCACAATGCTCACATTGGGGGTTCATGTTCCTGCTCCTCTCCACCCGGCTATTGCCTCCTGTTGTTGAGGCTGGCACTGACACTGCTCTTGCTTGTTTGTTTTTGGCAGAGGCACTACTCCCTGCCTCGCTCTGTGTGTGTGAGCTCCTCACACCCCTCACAGGCATTGAAGCACTCACCCCTTTCCTGGAAAGCTGCTCCTGGTTCTTCCTCTTCCTGCTCACTTCATATTTGATGTTCTCCAGTTTCTCCGCCTGGAGGGCCGCATCCACCAATAGCTAGTAGTCATAGAAATTATGGATCCACACCTTCTCCTTGATCCCTAAATGGAGACCTCCCTTAAACTTGTGGCACTTTTCCTCCTCATTAGCAAAAATGTTTGCCACGTACCGGAAGAGCTGAGTAAACTTCTGCTCATACTCACTCACACTCATATCCCTCAGTGTGAGATTCAGAAATTCTCTAGCCTTCTATTGGATATAGATCCTCAAGAAGTATTTCCTCCTGAAAGCTTCCAAAAATTCCCTCCATATCAGTACTGACGGTATGTCCTGACTGTGGGGTACTAACTCCCACCAATGAAGTGAATCCCCCTGTAGCAAGCTGACTGCAAAGTCTAACATCTCTTCGTCAGAGCACTTCATCTGCTTTGGGACTCTCTCAGTCCTCTTCAGCCATGCTTCTGCCTTTTCAAGGTTGGTAGTCTTGTTAAAATCTACAGCTCCATACTTGCGGAGCTTATCATAATGTCCAGTCCTCTCCATTAGAGCTTGCATCGGAACTTGTTGGCTTATGGCATATGAGAAAGCCTGAGCAAAGGCTTGAAAGAAATGTGGATCCATGGGGTTTGCTTGAGGCATAGGAGGAGGCGGTGGAGGCATCTCATGTTGCACACTAGGTATCTCAGAATTTAGATTAGAATGTGTCCCCATATCTTGTAGGACATAGGATTCATCGGTGCTCTTTTGGCGAGAGCCAGATCGAGTCAAAGCTCCTCCAAATCTTTTACAAGGCGGCATTTCACTCCTTCAATTGGAAATTATTGAAAATCTTTAGTTCATGTAAAATAGCTTCAAATCATGTAAAACAATTCAAAACAATGCCAGTTGTTCATTTAAAAAAATAATGCATGTTCATTTCATAATTGAAAACTACCCACCTCAAAGCTTAGGATATGTCTAAACCTCGTCCCCCACCTAGACCTAAACCTAGTCGCTCTGATACCATAAGTGTTAGGACCCCACCTTTGCGAGTCATGTGCCCAACGTCCTAAGTGACATCTAGACGTGCATCCTACAAGGGTGGTGTGCCCGCACCAGTCAATCATAAAAAAGAACTCATGTTTCCTATTTTTGAATAGATTTTGGGAAAACTAAAATTGGAATTTCAATTGGACTTCTTCAGAAAATTTGTTCCACATTGTCTTAAGTCTCTAATGTCACCAAAACCGTTCAATTTGGTTCAAAAAATCTGAAAGTTATAGCCCAAACATTTTTGAATTGTTTTTGCACTGAAAAAGTACACTATACCCTATTTCACTCAAGAAATTGAAAGTCTTAGGGACTAAATTAAAATTCAATTCCTTCAGGTAATTTGTAGCTCTATGTCTCTAGCTTATTTAGAAATAATAATCATCCCATTTGGACCCTAAAAGATAAACATATCATCAAAATATTGAAGCATATTCAGTAAAAATGTCCAGTTTTTGTTCTTTCAATTGATACCCTCACTTTGATTCGATCAATATTTTTCTAATCAATACTAAAAGCTATAACTTTCTATGAAAAGGTAGAGAAAAGTTTTACGAATGAAATGCTTCAAAAATCAGGTCATTTTGAGGTCGGATGGCAAAGTTATGGTCAAAAGAGTGACACATGTTCAGGCTTAGGGGAAAGACCTGTGGGTCGCGATCGTGCTTATAAGGGCCTGTGGGTTGCGATTGCGCAATGTCGTGATCGAGACTTGCGTGGAAATTTCAGCAGGTCGCGATCGTGCATAGTCGCGGTCACGACTTCCTCTTCTCTCTTTTCTTCTTTTGACCTATCTTGGTAAAAAGGATATAACTCTCATTGCAGATATCGGATTAAGGTCATTCAAAGATCGTTTTAAAGAAGAATTCTAGATCTACAACTTCCATGAAGATCTCAAAAACAAAACTTGCCTCTAAAATGGGTCAAAATTTCAGAATACTATAGCTGTCTCGAAAGTCCATCCTATGCAACATATCAAACTTCTAATAATCATATCTCTCAACTCCAATGTCCAAAAATTTCATACTATATATCATTGGAAAGCTAGAAAAATAATCTACAATTTCCAAGAAGGCAACTTTATCCAATTCACCCTAGATCAATACAGTATTTCCCTCCAAGCCAGAACACAAATTCTCACCCTTATGGAAAACTTGAAAAATGCAATGAACAAATTTGATATCTCATCGGCAAAACACAAACATACTTCATTAACATCAAAATATAGGAGTTTTTGTAAAGCGTTAGTGGGCATTTTCAGCCACAATACATCAATATCTCAAAATGTCCAAAATACAAAAAGATACATGAATAGTAATTTGCTCAAAATGCAATTAAAGCCTTGTGGTTACAAATCTAACTTAAAACACAAAAGATGCAAATTTTGGAGTGATTCCTCGATTCTCTTTCACTCGATCTCTTGCTCGTCACCTGGAGAAGGGAAGGAATGCGGGGTGAGCTTAAAGCTTGTGGGTGACAAGTTTATAATGAATAATAAGCAAAACCATTTTAAAATGTTCATTGTCATAGAAAATTCATATTGAATTATAAAACACAAGGTTCTTAAATTTTCAACCAAAAATCACAATAACGTACTACACATTTCCCATAAGGGTCCTGTGTAGCCGTGAACAAAACATACTATTGCATTCCCACAAAATAGTTTTGCGTAGCCGTGAACTTATGGCAGTTCATGAAGGAGCTCTATGCCACTAGTGGGCAGGCGGGAGAAGCCTTTAGTCAAAGTGCACTTGACATACTTAAGGGACTAAACCAAACCCATATAACATGCATTTCATAAATTGTAAACACGTTGCCCAAATGACACACATCCAAAACATGTCTTTCATGAACATGAAATATTTCATATGTACTTCCATCATCTTTTGCACAATTAATCAACTAATTTCAAATATTAAGCATATTGCAATTTCTCAAATCATTCAAAACCAACAATTGCCATAATTATAAAGCAATGAAGAAATTATTTTATTTTCTTGACTAAAAAGAAAACACAATGGCTCATTATCCAATTATAAACATGAAACCCACCTGAAATCTTTGTTTAGGAATTGGCTTAAGGATGTCTTTCCTTTTGCTCCCTTGCCTCTCTTGAACCCCTCTTTGATTTCCTTTATAAAGGACAAAATTCCAATTCAATAGGAATTCAAATTTGAGAACCCATAAAGCACATTCACTAAAATTTGACTTTAGATTGTTCAAGCCTATGTATTTCCTAAACTTCATGAACCAAAACCCTTTTATAAAACCAAAGTATAAAAATCAAACTTACCTTGAATCTTCACCAATTTATGAGATTATTGGCTCTAAAGAAAGCTCTTCCCTTCCTCTTTCTTTTTCCCTTCTTGAGCAACCTCAAACTCTCTCTTTAAGACTAAGAAAAGATGTAACCTAGCCCAAAACTCTATTCTTTTCTCAACTTCACCGAAACCTCTCTTTCTCTCTTTTGATTTTCGTATTTCACTTCTTCCTTCACCTATTCCACGTGTTTTCTTCTTCTCTTGCACAAAACAACACCTTTCCTTTCCCATTTTACCCTTAATGAATGAGAAAAGTGTCCCTTGCCCTTCCTTTAATGCCCTAGTGGTTCTAACCTTAAGTAAACTACCCAAAATACCCCTTTATGATTTTTCCCACTTTTAATTCAACCAGCTCATGAAATAAATTCTACTAACATAGGCATTAATAAAATAAAATAATTAAAAAAATTTAACTCTAAAAAAAATTCAAAGCCTCATAATTATCTAAATCATGCTTAACTAAAATAAAAAAAATAAAAACATTCGGGCGCCAACAATCCGTAATGATTATGAATCAATAGCTTCTACACATGAATTTCAATATAATAATTACAGATTATATCGAAATTCTAGCATTAGGTAAGTAATTAAATGATTCAATGAATGCATTAAAATTATCCTTTCACAATACCCTGTGGGTTCATACACAAATAACCGAATAATAACAAAAATTTGATTATCCATACTTAAAACCCAAATCAATTAATATAGAATAACAAAATCAATTTCTAATGAGAGAAAGAAACAACAAAAGCTGAAAAATACACTTAACCTGGGTCGTCGACGTTGATGTCACTTCTGAACTGGCACTGGGATCTTATCCTTCCATAGGTCTCCGGAGAAAAAGCTTAAGCCCCTATGAAAATTACCTTAACAAAAGACCCCTTTGTTTCTTCTTCACCCACAAGCTTTTTTCTCTCCACCATTCACTAATTTTGACAAATAAACAAGTCGGGTCACCCTACTATTCACTTACTTCTCTTCTCTTACAGCTCTCTCCTTTGATACTATGCGTTGATGTGACAAATAAAGTTTAATGGACCAAACATACTGTTCATTCCTCTTTATAGACTTAAGTTGTTTTATATGTTTCCGGTAAAACGCATGTGTGCGATGAGTTAAATGTACAACATCTGTGTGAACATAGATTACACAATGCTTGCATTGAACGCAAATGTCGTCTATGTTTAACACAGACATTCCAGGCTATTGGCGTCATCGTTTTGGTGCTCCTTGGCTTTGCATTTTGCCATTGCCTTTCTCCTTATATGCTGTCGTTTTCTTCTTCAGCAGCTGTTGATTTTTTCCTTCATTTTTCCAGTAAGCACTTTTAATTCTTCTTCTTTGTATTTTGATTTTTTTCTTTTTGTATTTTAATTTCCTTTGCCTTGCTCCATGAATAAGAAAAATGACCCAAATGTAGTGCTTTTGACTTATTTTAATTTTTTTGCTTCCAAATTGTACCTAAATTCATATATGAATTAAAGTGAGTATCTTAAGCATTTTCGTATTGTTAATCGCTAAGTGCAAATATTAAATGTATCAATTTCCCACACATTTAGCTTTTAGTCATCCTCGGGCAAAACATCCAAATTAAGCTCAAAGAACCAAAACATTTACTCAATTCCCATATATTTCAAGAATACATAATCATAACAAAAAATGATTGACTTTCAAAAATCATAGCAAGAACTCAACATTCTAAGCTTTTACTCATGATCAATCAACATTCAACGCCTTCAAGAACTAAGCAATCTAATGGTAGACTCGAAAAATGCGTTTAGCTAAAATATATCCATAGTTACACTCAACACCATTAATGATCATATCATTTCATTTCTCCATCACTAATGTTCACATGCAAAATCATGGATCAAAGGACTTTTCAAGGTTGTAATGTGGGCAAAGGTAAGGTGAGATGTATTTAGGTCAAGTAGCATGAAAGCCATTAGAGCTAGTGAAACGATGCAACATTCATAAAAAACTGGGTACCGTTAGCTATGACAAATGCAACATTTATATTTCACAACCTAAGTCAACTCTCACACACCAACCATATGAAGCATATAAAAATATAAAGGATTACTCATACAATTTATGCCAACAGTACATTGAAACCATAAGAGTGAACTTTCTAAGCCAACATCTACCTCATATCGAATTTGCTCAAATAACCCATTCATCACAACTTTACGAGAATGCATTAATCATAAAAAACTTTTCAACAAATATGCACTTGCTCCTAGATACATTATTTAAACATTTTTTCATTCTTTTTCTTTTTTGTTTGTGTTTTTCTCTTTTTTTTTCTTTCTTATCCTTTCTTTTCTTTTTTTAAAACATTGAAATAAACTACATTACATGGGAATTTCAATGATAAGACATAATAAAACATCTAAGCATTAACCAACCACATATATGTACACCCCCAAATTTAGAATTTTGTACATCTACAAACTCAACAATCACAAATGCTTCATTAGCATGTAATGTAGTTGATTAAAAAAGAAAGAAAAATAAGGCTTAAAGTGGGCTTATCAAAAAGGAAAATCATATAAGGGGTTGGTTATTTGGATAATGTGGTTCAGAAAAGCAAAGAATGCCTAATCATATCCATGTTAATGCATGTGATAAAAACGTGGTCTTGAATAGAAATTCAACGCAAAATCGAGATGTACATTTCATAAAGGTCATGCACTATCAAAAGACAATGAGATTGATATGGATGTTTTAGACTAAAGATCTATATTAATGAATTTGTCTACCACTAGTCAATATTCTTCTAAAGATAATGCACATAAACCAATCACAAGAGTAAAAATACATGCTAAATTTGCCATGAAATTCTCTATTCAATTCATTCTCTAATCATGATTAAATATTCCTAGAAGCAATAGAAAACGAGCAAATGTTTCTTTGTTTGTTTTATTCTTTCTCTCATTTTGACTGAAAACTTAAAAAAAGAAAAAATCAACCAACAAAAAAACACACATGCATAAGAAATAAATGCAAAAATTTTAAAAAAAGAAATTTACTTCCTTTGGGTTACCTCCCAATAAGCTCCTTGGTTTAGGGTCACTGGCTTGAATCCATGTTTCCTCCTCACGTGAAAAAACTGTGATCTTCAGGTGTCACATGTGGCTCCTCTACATGAGGTTCTTCTGGATAAGGCCTTGGTTGAGTGTCGTTCACCTCCAATGTCTTTCCTATCTTTAGATTCTTCATCTCTATTGAGTCCTCACTCTTTTGAAATAATTCGAATGACTCTTCACCTTTTTCTTCTTCGTTTAAATCTTTTAACTTGCTAGGTAAAGGTGAAGGGTTAGTCTCGAATATAATTATGGACTTAGTACTTACCTCTAAGCTAAATGATATAGCTTTTTCTACTTTGTGCTCCTTCTTTGCTTCTTCTACACAAGCAATTCGTTGAGGGTTGACCTCAAAATTCTCAAGTTCCACATCACTTTGTAAAGCTTCCGTATAAAAGTCCATTAGGTACACCTAGGTTGAAAGGGTTGCTCCTTTTCTCTTTGTGGTTCCAGATGATTGATATCTCCCCATCAAGGCAATGCATCTTACTGGAATTGCAGAGCATCCTGTCGGATTGTTGTACACTTTTCTGAAACAAATGTTGCAGATTCTATTGGTACTGCTGCATATCTTGTTGAATTTGAAGATCATTAGTGGCCATAATATTAAGCATTTCTTCTAGGAATGTTCCCAAGTTGTGTTGGCTCTCTGAATATTGGGCGCTAAACCATGTAGCTTTTAGATGTTACTCTTCATCTTGTTGGAATTGTAGAGTATTTTGCTGTAATTGCAAAGTATTAGCATTCATAATATTAATGAACTCTTCCAAAGATGGACTAGAGTCGTGATAGGAAGCTTCTAGCCTGTATGAGAATTGTTGTGCATTTTGCAAACTATCATAGAAGTAATTCTAATGATTGTCCCATCCATAACAAAAGTTAGGTTGATCAGTCCAAACATTGTTATAGGATTGAGAATATGAGTTATAAAAGAAATTACCTCCGTCCATATCCAAATTCATTTTCATAAACACGAAACACTAAAAAAATGAAAAGATCACGAAATAACTGAAAAGAAATCAATTACAAAAAATATATACAAAGCACCAATTAAACCACAAACAAAAACTAAAACACCGCACTCCTTGGAAACGGAACCAAAATTGACAGCTCGTTATAATGTTAGTCAAAATAAAATAACTAAACTACTACTGTAGTAGTGGTGAGTCTAGGTTGATCCCACAGAGAGCTTTTGGTTAGCTTATGAAATAAAATGAATTGATATTTAGGTATGGGAGGGTTTGGATTTTGGAATAAGAAAATAACCTTAAACTAACTAACAAAAACAAATTAAAGAAAACATGTGGAAAAATGATAAAATTGGGGAATTTGGTAAGGATCTAGTTCTTTGGTTCAATCTTGACCAACATCTTATTTAAGCATGTTTCAACAATTTGTTGTTCTCAAACCTCTTTTAGTAACTATTAATCGTGGGTTAATAATTAACCTGAATTATACCTTGAAGTAAATCACACGTTAGTATAGAATTTATGTACAAGAAACTCGATACACAAGAAGGGGGGTTGAATGGTGTGTCCTTTTTGTGAATATAAAATCTTATTATGATCTTCTCTAACTTGTTAAAAGATATCACAAGGATTATACCAAAATTATTACGTAGTTAAATCGCAAATAACTTCTATATAATTGTTTAACGACAAAATAAAATGAAGTAAAGGATAGAAGATAGACGCTGCGATTTTTATAATGTTTCACCCCAAACTGTGGGCTACGTCCAGTCCTCAGAGTTCGTCTGAGTGTTTCACTATAATTCAAGCAATTATAAGTATTCTTTTTTACCTTTTAGAGCCTTTTCAGGTCTCTTACAAAGTATTCTTTCAGCTAATGTAGCCTCTCCAGGCTCTCAGCCTTTTCTTTCTCTCACTAGAAAGATATTGTGAGCTTTTGTTATAGTAGGGTTAGCTCTCTTAGTATCGCACTACAGAATTTCTCTTTTCTAAGAAAGCACTGAAAGCTCAAAGATCACTGATTTCTCAAAATTTGTAAGATTCATAAGATTTGTCAGATTGTAAAATCTTCGACTACGACTAGTATTTATAGCCCAAGTCTCTAACTGCTTCTTGATCCTTGATAACCGCTTCTTGATTCTTGATAACCGTCATTTAGTTGAGTTTTATAACTAACTCCAACTAAGTAACTGTCTGAGGTACTACTGTATCTTCATTGTATCATCTGTGTTGTCTTTGCATTTGTACTGTCTTTGCATCTGTGTTGTCTTTGCGTCTGTATTGTCTTTGCATCTGTATTTTGACTTTGTCTGTGTTCTATACTTCGTCTGCACACTTAACATAGTTATCAAAATGTTCATTTGTTTATAACATTATTATTATTTGACTATCATCAAAATTGATCATCGTGAAGTCTTCTTGACTTAACAATCTCCCCCTTTTTGATGATAACAAATAATCATAATTTTAGAAAAATCAAAGTGAATGAATTTTTATTCAGTTGATGATAAGAAAATAACAAATGAATAAGAAGACAACAAATAAAGAATAATAAGACAACAAACAAGCAAAGAATAACCAAAAATACACATATGCATGCTATCTTCTACTTTTCTTCTTTCTTCTGTCCTTCTTCTCTTCTCTTCTTATGTTTTTCTTTTCTTCCCCTTTTTCTTCATCTTTTCTCCCCCTATTTTATTCTTTTCTCCCCCTATTTGTTATCAATAAAAAAATTTACCTCAGATGCTTCATTATTTCAAAAAACATACGTTGCATATCAATTCTGATCAACTTGAGGTCTTCTTCTATTGATACTTGTAGATAGGCTACTTCCTCATGTAGACCACCAACAGAGTCAGTCAGAATATCAACCTTATCACGAATTTATTCAATTTCCTTCACTAAGGCTTCCTGACTCCATTGCTGAGAGTGTCTTACTTCTTCCATTCTAATAGTATTGAATTGTTGAGTTGCACTTGATAGATAGAAGTTTGTAGCAATACATGTTTCTGAGGGTAAGACATCTAGTTCGATGATTTTTAGAACAGGAGGTTTGAAGAATTACTTGCCTTCAGGGAGATCAAGGTGATCAGGTTTAGGTAGTTTTAGAATATTTTTTCCTAGAAGGTGAAGGACATCTTTAATTGAAGATATAGAACTCAAAGGTCTAAGGTGCATGATCAGGCGCACAAAAGCCTCTAAGTTGACAAAAATACCTTCAACCTTGATAGTTCTGTACTGTCTTTTAGTCACTCTTCCAACTAACTAAGAAGTTGCATCTGTGGTGAAGTGTCCACAATTACTTCCTGATGCTTTTGAAATGTGATGTGAAACATAGACTCCTTTTGATTGCTCTGCATTGCATGCCT
>JAOSBN010060388.1:0-13885 GCA_027563595.1 Erythroxylum suave | reverse complement strand
GTTGTGTTTGATATTGAGATGATACTTGATCACCAAATTGACCATTTGCATTAACTTACTCTTGGCACTCACTAAGAAGTATTCAACAAGGTTTTAAGAAATGGAGTTCATTGATTAAAATCATGGACTTAAAGAGTTTTTTAAGGTTTATCATTTTAGAACTTAGTCATTTTTACTCCCACAAAGATTTATTTTGAACCATAATAGCCAAAGCTCATTTTTCAAGAGGATTTTATCATATTTGATCATTGTTTTAACTTTTGATTTCTTATTCCGAAAAATCCAATAATATCTTTTTACACATTTCCTTTTTAATTAGTTTAATTTTGTTAGTTCTCCGAAGAACCAAAACCCCCCAATTTAGTTGTATTTCATGACATTTAGGCTAGATTAGATCCATTGCATTTGGTTCCAATTAAGTAAGGCGACCTGAGGTTGCATCCTATATTGCAATCCTTAGAATTCAATTTTTGATTCGACCTCCAAGGGTAAAACCGAAAGACAAAGCGAATCAAAATGGCGCTGTTGCCAGGGAACCAAATAATTGGTTTTCTTTAGGTTAGCCGTTGTCATTTTTGTTTCTCATTAAGTTAGGAACCTTTTCTTCTACGTTGCTTTTTTTTTTACGTAGTTTAGTATCATATTTGTCAATAATATAGGCTTTTTATTTTCCTTTGCATAATTTTAAACATTTTGAAAACACAAACACAAGCATACATACTTTAACATACCATACACTTGCACCCATCACATCTCATCTTTTATTTGACTTTGTGTGCTTGCAAGTAAATTTTGTTACCTTTTTATTTATCTTTGAATCGTTCTTGTGCATGCTTTGGAAAGAAAAACTCCTACCCTTTTATCTTGAAATTGAGAGACATTTGAGAAAAATAAAAAAAGAAAGAATAGCAAAAGAGAGAAGTAAGGAGTTTATTGATGAAGAATCGAGTGAGCAAGATAGTGAAAGCAACCCTGTGGAAGGAGTGAATATGGCCAAGAACCCAGTTTTTCCCCAAAACCCTAACTTTCATGTTAACTAACCTAGGAATGGTGATAGTGGAGGTAATGGGGAGCATAAGAGAGTAGGTGAAAATAATGGGAATCAAAGGAGAAGGACTATTAAGGAAGCAACAACTTCTTATGTGAATTATGACCCATTTACTGCTGCTTGTCCTAATTTTGATGTTAATTTTGAAGTGAAGGGATTACTCATTAATTCTCTTCCTAAATTTCATGGCTTAATAGGAGAGGATTCCTACATACATTTGCAATTGTTTTCTATGATTTGTCATAGTATGAAACCAGTAGGAGCTTCACTTGATCAAGTGCTATGGAAGGTTTTTCACCTAACTATGGAAGGAAAAGCAAGAGAGTGGTACATGAGTCCTCCAAGGCATGTAGCAAATGCCTACCATAGCTGGGCCAATCTGAGGAAGGCTTTCTTAGAAAAGTACTTCCTAGCTTCCCTCACTTCATCGATGAGGAAGGAGATTTACTCGACATGACGGGATTATGATGAGTCTCTTTATGGCTACTGGAACCGCTTCCAAGATTTGTTATCTAGATGCCCTACGATCAAATACCAGATGAACAGTTAGTGCAATATTTCTATGATGGATTAAAAAATCAAGATAAAGGCATGTTAGATACGGTATCGGGAGGTTCATTGATTAATCTTACAACTTCGGAAGCATGGGATTTGATCAAGATGATAGCTCTAAATCATCAATAGTACAGCGTGAGAGACACCCAAGGAATGCATGAGTTGGGTACCACAGTAGCCCACTTTAAAAGAATGGAGAGTTTCGAGTCAAAATTTGACTCTTTAGAGAGCAGATTCACATCACAATTATCCTTTATCACTGCCGAGCTGAAGAATATGAATGTGCATTGACCGACATCTTTTATGGATCTCACAGCACCTAGCTATGATACTTGTGGGTCGATGATGCACATATCCAGTGTTTACCCTAGTCAGTTTGAAGAAGTGTCTGTAGTGCATCCGAGACGACCAAATCAGAAATGGGACCCCTACTCTTATAATGAGGGATGGAAGGCCAACCTAAGGTTTAGTTGGAGGAATGAAGAAGGATAAGTTCAAAACAGATTTCAACAAGGGGAGGAGCTGGTACTCCCACTAACTAGTTCCCTAACCAACAACAAATCATGGCTGTCCCACCTAAGAAGGATACTTATCAACTATTGCAAAACTTGATGACTTTGATGAAGGAAGAACAGACTTTAACTAATAATCAATTCAACGCCATTGCTTCTCTGATTCAGAAAGATTCTTCAAAGAATGTTGCTCGATTCAATGCCTTGGAAAAGAGAATGGAAAAATAGGAGACCAAAGCAGAGAACATCAACTCTTTTGTCACTCAATTGTTAAACATCATGAGTGAGAATCAAGCAAGAAGCAGTGGGACCATTCTTTTAAATACTATGATGAACCCAAAAAGTTGAAATGCAATTGCTCTCTGAACTGGGAAACAAGTAAGGTTTAATCATCAAAAGGACGAAGAATGTGAAGAGGAGATGGATAGTGATGAATTGCCTTTACCCAAGAACAACATCAAGGATTCTGAAAGCTCCAAAGAAAAAGCACTTTTAAATTAATGGAAATCTAAATCAAAGAACAAAGAAGCTACTTCAAAAGTTTCCAAGGAAAAAGCACCAACACATGAGCACGGGGAATCAAGCAATCATGAAGCCCAAGGTAAGGAGGTAAATCTTCAAGACCTACCTTTTCCTATTTCATATTTAATGAGCAAGCCTATGACTGACATTAAACATGAGAAAGATGTTATTGATTTGTTTGGAAAAGTCAAAGTCAACGTCCCTTTGCTTGACTTAGTGAAAAGCGTTTCGGCCTATGTTAAATATCTTAAGCACTTATGCACAATCAAAAGGAAGTTTAGGCCTAATGAGAGAGTCCAAGTGAGCTTGAATGTGTCAGCCTTTTTTAAACCCCAAATACCCATCAAGTGTCAAGACCTTGGATCTTTCACCATTCCACGCATAATAGCAAAAGTTACCATAGGAATAACCTTGTTAGATCTGGGGGTGGCAATCAATGTGATGCCTAAGTGTGTTTATCAATAATTAGGAGTTAAGAGTCTAAAGCCCACATCTGTCATGTTACAACTAGCTGATAGATCTTTTAGGCATCCAGTGGGGATTATAGAGGACATTTTGGTCCAGGTCAAGGGTGGTTTTTCCTATTGATTTTTATGTGCTTGATATGTCTTCTGGAGTTATGTTGGATACATATTTGATTCTTAGGCGACCCTTCTTAAGAACTGCTAGTACTATGATTAGCATGAAAGAAGGTAAGATCACTATGGAGGTCAAGGATCAACAGGTAAGCTTTAATATGTATGAAACTATGAAACACCCCCATAAGGACAATTCGCTCTTAGGAGTGAACATGTTTGACATTGTTGTTGATGACGTATGTGCTGAGTTTGAATTGGCAATGAACCCATTAACTAATGATTACTCGGAGGAAATATTTTTTACTGATGTTTTAGGTGAACTGCTGAGTGCAGACATTAGCAAAGAAGTAGGAAGTGGTCAAGTTACTTCACCATAGTATGGCTATGAGCCAAACGTCCCCCAGGAGTTGAAAGATCCACCGTAAGAAAAAGGTGTTTCTCGTCCTTCAATTACAATGGACTTCAACTTTATGATTGAAGATGACATTGTTTTGCATGAGTTTGTTGACTTAGTGTGGGGGAGAAACTACTTCAGTAGGATTAGGTTTAGTTTCTAGTAGGACTTAGGTTCAATTGTTTATTTCAATAATTCATCTTTTCTTTAAATTCTGTGTTTTAGTAGATACATGAAACATTTTCTATGATAAAGGAAATGGGTGTAAATGATGAATTGCATGTCGTTTCAATGATGATTATGGAGTTACATATGAGCTGAGTATCTAGTCAGAAAGTGTTTTTGTCTCTCTAGAAAACTTCCCCGCAACATGGCACCTTTAGCGGCGGTGAATTTGTCATTCGCACCGGCCACATCGCCTCTCAAACAAATTTCACCACGGCATGCATTAATCTTTTTGCCGCAGTGAATGACCTTCTAGCATCAATCCTTTGAGGGACATTTCCCTTTCTACCCTTGATAATCTTCTTACCTTTCAGCTGCTCCCTATCTTTTTCGTCATTTCCTTTCCCCTTTCTTCTAAACTTACTGCCCTCTTCTCCCTTTTTCACTTTCGTCTTTCTCACTCAACTTCCCCGCTACGATTGCCTTGTGACGTCACCGTGTTCTCATCCTCCTTCAGCCATTTCATTTGTGTAGTCAGTATCTTCATCGCATCCCTCCTTTTCGTAAGTTTTCCCTCTTTGTTTCGTTCTTTCTTCACTTACTTACTAGCAATAGGGTTCGTTCACTGCAGCGAGGAGACCAACATTTTCGCTGCGCATGGTGAGACTGATAGTCTTTGCCGCGGTGAGGAATCCATTCTTCATCATGACATGAAGAGTGCAATTTTTACCACGATGAAAGACCAATTTCACCGTGGCGAGTGCAGTCTTCACCGTGGCAATAGACCAATTTCGCCGTGGCGTGCTTTCCAGACTTTGATTTTTAATAACTTATGTTTATTTTTCCTTGCTTTCTGCAAGATTATGCCTCAAACTAAGAACACCACCCGTCACTCCACCCCTACCTCCTCTAGCTCCTCTGCTTCCCCCATTATTCAAATTCCACCTAATCCTACCATCCATCCATATCCTCCCGTCCCTTCCATTCCTCACCTCACTTTGATCCTCCGGCTGACTCCAAATATTATGATCTAGCCGCAAAAGTAGATGCTAGGCTTTTCTATAAGGAGCAATCCTTTCCTTTAACCCCCCATAACCATCCTTTTGTTTGCCAACTAGTCCAATCCTACCTCACAGGCTTAGCTAAACCTTGAGACCATGGAAACGACAAATTTGTCCGCCACTTTTACACCTATGCCCGCTTCCACAACACCCTAGCCATTAATTTCTGTGGTGTAACAGTTCCTTCAGCTTTTAGCACCGCCCAAATCTTCGCACACTACAATCTTCCTCCCATCTTCTGCTGCCATTACAACCAACTCATCCACCATTACCCCTGTGATGATGTCATTCTTACCTTCTGTCCTAAGGGTATCGAATGGTATCCACCCCGCATTTACCAATGCTTCCTCAAACATTCCAATTTTCGCCCTGAAGCTCGTCCTTGGCTTCATCTTGTCACCAACAACATCCTTCCTAACTCCCACCTCACCTACGTCACCAAATAGCAGACCTTATACTTATACCTTCTTATGGTTAGTCGCCCAATCGACATAGCCAATGTAATTGCCGCTGCCCTCCATAATTCCATCACGACTACCAAGCTTACCAACTCTATCGTCTTCCTATACCTTATCACTGACATATTTTGGGCCCATAACGTCCTGGAATATACCAATGATAACTATTTTGACCTAGCCCCGCTGTTTTGGTACATTTGGCTCAAACAGCCTCACCTCCCACCTCCACCACAGCCTACCCCACTCCCTACCCCCTCCACCTCCTTTCCTAATGTTGTTGCCACCCATACCGAGGCCTGGCCTCATGAGGACGATCATCCAGCTTTAGTTTCGCCTGTGCCCATGATTCTGAAGTCCCTAGCTGGGCGGGTAAAGGGTTTATCTACTGACCTGGCTACCCTTTAGGGCAATATTCATCAGGCCATAGCCCAACAAGAGCGAGATCAAAGATATCAAAAACGGATGGATGCATTGCTTACCCAACACCTACATTTTCTGCTTCCTTCAGATGATGATGACCTACTTCTTGGTGCTGGCCTATTGGGAGCAGCTCCTACTAATGCTAGGGATGATCCCCCAGTGGCCTAGTTTGAGTGTTTTTCTTATATTTTTTCTGGATTATTTTTCAGATAATCAGTTCATTTGTAATATCCAAATTTTTGCATATCATTTGTATCTACTTTGTTTTGTTATTTCCATTTGTTGTTACTACTCCTTTCCCTTTCACTTCTTTTGTTTATGTCCATTGTTCTTGTGTTTTGCTTACTTCTCATTAAGGACAATATGATGTTTAAGTGTGGGGGAGGTTTTCCCATTTTACAACTCTTGTTTGTGCTTCATTTTGGCCATTTAAATGTTTGTGTTAGTGAATATTATGAAAAAAATTTAAAACCTTGGTGATTTTGAAAAAACTGATAATCTTCTCCGCGGCAACCTTATTCTTCGTCATGGCCATAAGCATGATTTTCACTGCAGTGAACTTCATGCATATGGCTTCGGCTCAATTAATTTCTGATGACTTCACTGCGGCGAACTCATTCTTCACTGCGGCATGAACATGATTTTCGCCACAGCGAACTCAATAATTTTAAAAGAAGTAATATTTTTAAAATTTTGCCTCCATTCAACAATTCTCCTCAATTAGATTGTTGTCACTCTTATATCTCAATGCTTTTATAAGTTTCAAAGTGATTCTTGAGTTCTTGAAAATACCTCCCATTCTTTAAATGATAGTTGCTTTTTAGTTGATTTCATTTTCAATGTTTTCAACACAAAGTAAGTGAAAGTATACTGACAAAGTAGCATTTTATGGTTTTAAAACTTAAGATTGTTCATTGAGATATTAACCTTGTTAGAAGGATATTTGGGCTTGAATTTTCCACTCTTTGTATGTATCTGCTTATTTCACACCTACTAGACATGGAATCAAACTTTCAAAGGAACAAACACCTAAAACCCAAGAGGAGGTTGAATGCATACATGACATTCCTTATGCTTCGGCAGTTGGAATTTTGATATATGCAATGCTTTGCACTAGACCGGATATCTATTACGTGGTGGGGCTGGTAAGCAGATTTCAATCCAGTCCAAGAATGGAACATTGGACTGCATTTAAGTTTATACTTACATATCTTTGCAGGATGAAGAGCTTAATGCTTGTTTACTGTCGAAGTAATCTTATTCTGATAGGATATTAGAATCTGATTTCCAATTAGATGTTGATTTAAGGAAATCAACTTCTAGTTCTATATTTACTTTAGGAGGTGGAGCCATAGTTTGGAGGAGTGTCAAGCAATCTTGCATTGCTGATTTGACTATGGAGGCTGAGTATGTTGCTGCTTGTGAAGCAGCAAAGGAAGTAGTCTAGCTCCGAAAGTTTTTAGATGATTTGGAGGTAGTTTCAAAGGTAGAAAAAGCTATTACAGTTTATTGTGATAATAGTGGGGTAGTGGCTAATTCTTAAGAACCTCGAAATCACAAAGCTACCAAACATATTTAGCAAAAGTATCATCTCATAAGAGACATAATACAATGTGGAGAGGTGGATGTGGTAAAGATTCCCACAGAGCAAAACCTTTCTGATCTATTTATAAAGACGCTATCTCAAAAGAGTTTTGAGGGTCACCTAGCGGGGATGGGAATGAGGGATATGTCAAACTTGCTTTAGGGCAAGTGGGAGATTGTTGGAGTTATGTAAATATAGTGCCTTAGAAAGCATGTGTATTTACATGTACCATAATCTTCTTTAGTTACAGCTTTGTAATGGAATTATTTATTACTAATAAAATATAAGAGATTGGTTTTGATGAGCATTACATATCTAGTCATAAGGTAAAAAGATTCTTTTGTACGTAATATACATATACATAGAGATGTAGGAGAAACATGTATATTATTAGAATCTAAATTAATGGTTTCACAGTTGAATAATCGAGTTGGTTGCTTGATTATGGTTTAGACTATAGTGTTACGATTTATCTTTGTGTAAGTAAAGGAGTTTATTTCAAGGGAATGATGAGTTTTATATCATGATAGTAGTTGGTTATCGATAACGGCATTATTAAATGAATTTGGAATCAAGTATGTTTTTAAGAATAAAGTGGGCCATTACTTTAATGTTAAAACATACAACTTAAGCATTCGCTTATTATGAACCACATTCTTGATGAGTGGTTAACTAGTATTTGTTTCATTATTATTCTTGACATGGTCAAAATGGATTTTTACAAAGTAATAATCCAATGTCTGCATATTAGGATTATTAACTAAAACATGTATATGGGAACATTCACTTAAATAAAGAATTTATAGTGGTATCATCACTTTTAGATGTTTTAAGGAGATTTGGTGATTAAACTGGCACTAGCAGTTTGATGGACTAGATACCCATCAAGTATTCACACCAAGATGAGATCTTGTGTGTTAGTTCTCGAATGAAAAAACAACATAAGGGCAAAATAGTAAGTTTACCCTTTGTTGTTCGGATGGCTATAATAAGGTTCTAAATAGGGTTTGCAATTGGACATAAAATATGTGTTCTTATAATATTTAATAGTTCAAGAGTTCAACTAATTGTCTTTAGTGGAATGACATTTAGTTAATAAGCTAGAATTAATTCTAATGAGATTAAATTAATTCTAGGCTTATTGGAGCTTGAATTATCAAAGTCCAATACAATTCCCCATTTGGCTTCAAGGAAGGTTATCAAGCTAAGTAAGAAATATAAATGGTGGTTTTAGAAGCCCGTAATTGAATGTTGGGCTTGCACTAATTAATGGTTAGTTAGAAGCCCAAATGTTCACTTAGAAATGGGCTAGACTTTGGTTTAATGTAATTGATTAGATTAATTATATTAAAATAAATTTTTTAAAGAAAGAAGTAGCATTTTCGGTTTTAATGGTCTGATTGTGCAGCTTCACATTTGACATTAAATTGCTAAATAAAGATGGTCTTTATTATGGTTTATCATCATTAAATGGAGTTATGAACTTACCTTTAAATGGTTTAATGGTAATCTTTTAATGTTAGTATGTAACCTATTAGCATTCATTGGATTAAAGAAGAAAGATGTGCTTTGGATGGATCGTCTTCCTTTTTCCATCTTCCAAAACTGAAATTGGTAGGTCATATTTAGGTTAACAGTCTTTTCATATAGCCATCTTAAAGATAAATGAGAAGAGTCTCATTTATTGGCTACTTTATGATTGGTTAAAGTAAGAAGTGATGCATTGGATGTTATTCTCTTCTTCCATTCCATGCATAACTGAAATTGAGGGTGTAAGAAGGTGTTCTTGCATGGTTTGACTCTCTATCTCCTTTCATGCATGAGTGAGCTAAAATTTGGATGAGAAGAGTGTCATTTTTGGTTCATTTCTTCTAAGAAAAATCTCCTCCAAACATTTCTTCTCCTATCCCACCAAAGGATTTTGTTAACGTAGTTGTCCTGGAAGAACAAGATGTAAATCAAATTGGTTGAGGATACAACAACAAAGGGAGGATAGATTGACAAAGAAAAGGATTCAGAAGCAAAGGCTTTGGATACAAGAAGAAGGAGAGGATAACGCAACGAGAAATTAAAGTTGTAGCGAAGGAGTCGGTAATATCACTATCTTATTTATGTTTATTATTATCCTTATACCATATCATGTATAGATTGGCATGATGATTTGGATATATTACTTCCGCTACAAATAAGATTTCTAAAATTTTTTGAAATCGACCGGTTCTTCAAATATAACATACTTTCTTTTCCCGATCCAAGAAAGAAAACCTGACTAGAGCAATCGGGGATGCAACTGAACTTTATATTTTCCAAAGATCGTTTAATAGAGACGTCTATTAGTGATTACAAGCCTAAAGTATGCACCCATATGTTTGTAATGTATGCATGTATACTCGAGCAATTATTATTGCAATGCATACTTAATCAAAGTTGATTTCCTAGCATTTACAAAGGCAACATTTATATTGCAATTACTTAATCATATTGCAAGTTAAGTGGATAAGGCAAGAAATCAGCTGAAACATATGAGAGGTGACTCTAGCTTTTTCAAAATTATACTAAGTTGCTACATATATACATTACGCATACTTTCATTTCTAATACTTTATGTTATCACAAAGAAAACTTCCCAGTTTACATATTTCAGTATGCTCCAATATATAAATGCAATGCCCCATTGATGTAGTCCCATATAAATGCAATGCTCCAGGTATGAATATTTGACCTAAAAGCATCCAGAACGCTAGATAATGTGCAAACAACTTAAGAATTTTAAAGCTATGTATATAAAAAGTTAAGGAAATAGGCATTAACAATGTAATAGTATAATTATGTGCTTTCTGAATCAAGTATCAGTAAATTGTCACAAAGACTAATTACCTCCAGATATTGCTTTACTGGAAATGGCAATGCAGCTGAAGAGTCTTTTCAACCGTCATGCAAAACATCATGAAATGTAACAATATTTTGCACTTTTAAATTCATCAATAATAAGGGTTATAGGAATAAATTCACAAAAACATCAAGTGACATTCTTAAATTCTTGTTCTTTCCTATTATCACCATTATTTTCTCCATAAGTACAATTCCAAAACAACAAAATCATTATTTAGTACATGTTCTTATTTATAATCCCAACAATAGCATTTTCATTATTTAATACATTTTCTCCATGAACCATAGAAAAATTCCAAAACTGACCTACCTTCTCCATGTTAGTTTGGGTGTATTTAGGACTATCGCAATTTAACCCAACTAGAAATATACAACAATATTCAAGGTAAGTACTGGCATGATCATGGGAGAGTATATGTGAAATTATGAACATGTTCTCATTGAGCATAAACATAGAAATTGCATGTGCTTAACCCATATTTAAGTGGTTAAATGGAAGTGCTATCTTGATGTTGAATATAAATCTATAATAAATTACGATTGATTGGCACACGACGTGGTCTCTCATTTATTTCATTTCTGTTAACTATAAAATGCTCTTAAAATCTGCATACAACAATGAAGATAAAACAACAAAGGTTCAATTGCATAATAAGAATTTATTCATCGTCGTCATCGGTGGACTTTTCTAATGCAATATCACAATCATTCTCACTACTACTTGTCTCTATGTTCTCCTAATCGTCAGTCAAATGTTGCCCAGAATTCAATAAAACATTATTTATTACATCATATGGGATATCATTTCGATCTAAAAACTCTAAGGAACATTCCTCGACTTCCACTAGAAAATCATAAAACTTCTCAACGTCATTTGAACCTTCTTCATTACCAAGCAAAGGGATATCATACACATGACAAACTTAACATTTTTTCATAATTCACCAATTTGGACCGAGTAACAAATCTTCCACAAAAAAGACTTGATCACTTGGTTTGCCAAAATAAATTGGTCATCTTTGTACTAGAACTTAGTTACGTTGATTCTTTTTACAATACTGTTGAAGCTTATATTCAAATTTCCAAGATCATACCATTTGCACTTGAAAAGTGCAATATTTTTACCCATAGTATATTCAAGCCTGATAATATCTATCAGAAGCCCATAAAATGTAATATTATCTTGCCCATAATTTCCTAACACTACAACACCACTATTTTGTGTAACCCTACACATATCATGGGCTTCAGTGTGAAATCATATGCCATTTGTATTACATATAGTATACTTCTGCACTAACTATGATGTCCACATGCTAATGCATACAAAGACTCAAAGATACTTTCTTCACAGGAGCTAGTTAATGCCATCATTTATAATAGCAAATGCAAATTAGTTAATAATATACGATTATTAGTGTAGACCATGTACAAACCTTCTTCTCACCCGATGCTTTAACTATGAAGAAAATTGTTCTTTATGTCTCCTATCAACATATAATGGACTTTGTTGCCTCAACTCATCCATGTGCTCACTATGGATGAAAAAGAATTCAATCAAGATTATATGAAATTTCTCTACTTGTACATATCTTAATTTGGCAAAAAGTTAGAAAAACTTACTCAATAAAAGGCCTAATCTGATGTCAATTCATAAACACATACCAACGTGCAATCTCTATTCATCTGTAGGAAGAGCAATTATTTTGGCAACACCAATCAACTTACATAGTTAGAAGAACACTGATATGTCACTACCATCAACCATATCATTTATTCTCTCTGGCATGTTGAAGTTGGTTTCAATTCCTTTTACATACATTAAATAGAATGCCATGCACTTTTTAACAAGATACGTTTCAGCAATTGACCCTTTTGGACATGTTTTACTTCTAATAAATCTCTTTAGTATACCTAGGAATCTTAACAAATCTCTCAATTGGATACATCCATCTATAAACAACTGGTTTACCAAGTTAGGCTTCATTTGGCAAATGAATAGCAAAATGTACCATGACATCAAACAATGCTGGTGGGTATATCATTTCAAGTTTGCATAAGATTAAAGTTATCTCATCACATATCTTCTGTACGTCATCCTCATTCAAACTTCTTTTACAAATTCGATGAAAGAAGTCCCCCAACTCCATTAAAATACCTATCACATCTTTATTTAAGATGGCACGCATGTCTAATGGAAGAATGCATTGTAACAGTATATGACAATCATGAGACTTAAGTCTAGTAATCTTCCTTTCATCAACATTAACACATCTAGATGTATTAGATGCGTAACCATCTGGAAACTTCACCCACTTTACAAACTTGCAAAACTTCTTCTACTCATCAGAAGACATTGTATAGCATGTTGGAGATTTTGCCACAATAGTTCCGTCAGCTGCACTTTTCAAGTGTAATTCCTTTCCAATGTTCATATCTTCCAAATCAAGTCGAGCCTTAATCGTATCTTTGGTTTTACCTTCAACATTCATCAAAGTACCAAGGATATTGTCACAAATATTCTTTTTAATATGCATGACATCAAGGTTATGCCTCAATCTTAACTTATGCCAATATGGTAGATCAAAAAGAATGTTTTTTAATTCCAATTCAACTCTCCTTCAAATCTCATTCTCCTCTTATTGCTGGAGTGCTTTCCATAACATTTATTTTGCACATGATATAATTATTCCATAACATCATCTCCATCTGGTAAATTAGGTATAGGCCAATGATCACTCTTGCCATTAAAGTTTTTGCTTTTTCTCCATGGATGATCGTAAGGAAGAAAACGCCAATGGCCTAAGTAACCAATCCTACTTTTTAACTAACAAGAAGGAGTGTGCTTATTCCAAATAGGGCATGCATTATAGCCTTTAGTGCTCCATCCAAAAATAGTACCATAGGCTAGAAAGTCATTGATAGTTCACATTAACGCTATATGCATTCAAAAATGTTCTCCTTTTAAAGCATCAAAAACATCAAAACCATCTTCCAATAACTCAATTAACTCATCTACTAGCGGTCTCATATAGACGTCAATGTCTCTACCCACAGCCTTCGGACCTAGAATAACCAGTGATAGCATAAATAATGACTCATCCATACACATCTAAGGGGGTAAATTGTATGCTAAGAGAACAATAGATCATATGTTATATGAAAGTGATAAATTGCCATGTGGATTGAATCCATCTGTTGCTAAGGCTACTCTAACATTACATGGTTCTCTGGCAAACTCAGGATAAAGTTCTTCCAAGCTTCTCCATGTGGATTGAACCATGGTATTACTATCACCTTTAGGCCTATCATTATTCCACATCATTTGTTTAGCGGTCTTATTTGACATAAATAATCGTTGTAATCTAGACATTAAGGGAAAGTACCACAAGAATTTATGAAGTATCTTCTTACCACTGCCATCATTAAGTCTCCATCTTGATGGTCCAAACTGGGGAAACTTTCCAAGTCCCCATACTCTTTCAAAAACAGGGAACAATCATACTTTCATGTATGTATCGACATATAACCCAAACATAGGCTTCGTACAAATTGATTTGCTTCATAATAGGACTTCGGAAAAGATTTACAATTAGGTAATACATCCCTCGGTAGAGCAAGTAACATGTCAAATGACTTATTGCTCCACTTGTTGTATACTTTCAAGTGAAGCAACTTTATTAAAAATGACAACT